>JAKZAP010000007.1:15787008-15992805 GCA_023053575.1 Branchinecta lynchi
TGAATGGGCCTGGTTACTGGCACGGATGCTTTAAAGAAGCTAGTCCAGACCAGAAACACTCTCGCATTCGTTATGTCTAGAGCACCCAGTCAAGTCGCTAGTTTGAACCAGATACGACCATGTGACTATTAATTGGCGCAGTTTGGAAAGTACAGTGCTGGAACACTGTCAAACTAGCTCTCAGTACAGCGATCGAAAAGACATTTATTCATACAAAACAATGTGAGGTTGTTGTAACATTTCTGCTAGTAAATCCGCCACATTTTCAAGAAGGAAAGGTGTCTGCTAGGTCAGTGGATAGTCTACTAGCAGACCTAATAAATCATGAATGGGTTGGCGAGAAAGAGGGACGAATTTCTCAAATGCGATCAGGATCGAGTGCTTACGGACTGGTATCTCTGCCCGGACTTCTGGCACCGTCGTAAGTTCCATACGGAAAATATGAGATTCTTCATCTCGATGATGAGAGTGCAGAAAATCCGGGTGGGAAGTCTTGGTCGTGTGTTTGCACTGTAAAGCGGTTAAACTTGGCCACAATAATAATAATATAATAATACAACTGCAGTAAAAATGCTTTCGCCTCTGTTAAGTTCTCGAGACATTGTGTACACTAAATTGAATTTCAGCCAGGTGACGATCCACGCCTGCTTTAAACTGATTGATATTTTCGGCATTTACGACATTTTCGGGGAGATTATTCCAGTAATGTGAGACTAATGTTAGCTGGTGTCAGTATTTTGCAGAAAAAAGGTACAGCTGTGATTGCATTAATCATTCATACCGGGGATGGTTTCTCGCTTTCCGCCACATCAGATTAAATCTTCTAACGAGTTGCACTCTTCCTGTCGCCTGTATTATTAAAGGGTTTACAGTGGTTAGGGTTTCAAATTTCTCAGACTTTCAGGATTCGCCCTGTCTTAATGGCGGAACGTGCATTGACGGAGACAGTAACTATACATGTTCTTGCGAAGACGGATTTGTGGGCCTCCATTGTGAAGAAGATTATGATGACTGCTCTGGCGACCCCTGCCAAAATGGAGGCACGTGCATTGATGAAATAAATGCATACAGGTATTAGTCATTTATTTCTGATTGTTCGGTTTCATTTCATATAATGTGAACGTAGCATAGAACGGGGAAGAGGCCCGTTCCGAAACTGTTGCGATTGCTTAAAACTTCCTTTTTCAACGGATAACGCACTTATTGAGACTGAACTGCTGTGTATATAGTCCATATACTTGTAAATATATGTATATGGATGTATATAAATGCATTACCCTCTGCAGTTATGCTATGCAATTTTCCAAGAACCAATATCTTTACAACTTCTTATTCAAATAATGTTTACAACGGATATACGTCAGCTACAATTCTTCATCAGCGATATTTCGGCCCTTCTTGGCAAGGGTCCTCGTCAGGCTGCCAAACTTCTCGGTGAACGTCGGGGAAGGAACAGGTTTGTTTCCTGAAAGTCAGCTTGGGCTCAAAGAATATTTATCTGTACAATGTTTTTAGTAAATACCAATGGAGTTATGCTTGCCGCAGGGTTCAAGGGGTCCCGAATAGAAACGATTTAACCATCTAAAATCAGTCAGGTCTGATTTATCAAGGGTCCTCGTCAGGCTGCCAAACTTCTCGGTGAACGTCGGGGAAGGATCAGGTTTGTTTCCTGAAAGTCAGCTTGGGCTCAAAGAATATTTATCTGTACAATGTTTCCAGTAAATACCAATGGAGTTATGCTTGCCGCAGGGTTCAAGGGGTCCCGAATAGAAACGATTTAACCATCTAAAATCAGTCAGGTCTGATTTATCTTACGAGCTCTCAGAGCTTCAGGGATACGACTGTACCGAGCAAGGAAGGGAGGAAGAATTTTCAGTAATCCGTATCTGTAGTAATTTCTAAGCAGTAATATGCAAACCTGCTGAAGTTATTCGGTCCTGGAAAGTTACGGTTACCCAAGTGTAACTGCATTTCTTAATACCGGAGAACCAAATTTCATTTTACAATCTGAACCCACAAATGACACCTCACTAGTCTTTGCGCTTGCCAAGATTCACTAGTTTCCATCGATAATATGTTCCCGACGAGTGTTCGAGTATCATAGGCTACTATTGATGCGTAAAACCGGTTTTCCGAATTTTGCCAAGTTTTTGCTAGAAGTCAATGGCTCTGGGAAAAGGGTTAGCCAAAGCCGAGGATAATTTGTTAAAAGCAGAGCTTAGTTTTACAGTATACAGGTAGGTTTAAATGCTGGAATATGTTCAATAAATAGTGCAGGTGTGCTTTAAGAATTCTTCCAGAATCATGAGGTCCTATTTCTTCGAGTTAGGAACACTAAGCTTAGAATATTACCTTTCCAAAAAGCACATTATATCTTTATTTCAGGTGTGAGTGTCTGCTAGGTTTTTCTGGTGATAACTGCGAGTCGGAAACCGATGAATGCGAAAGCAACCCATGTGAAGCTGGTGCGACTTGCGAGGATCTCACTGGTGACTTCAAATGTTTGTGTCCTCCTGCTAAGGGTGGGAAAAAGTGCGAAAAGAGTAAGTGTACATACACACATATGCCCATGTTCTTTACTGTTGTGATAGCCAAAAGAAGCTGTAGCGCAAGATCCGTTTGCAATCCAATCCATTAACCCCTTGTAATCGTGATAACTCCTTACAAGATGGTGTGAACTCATGTGTTAGATGCACATAAACTTACTCACAAGTCTTCGGCTCTGCACTTGGAGCGTGCTCCGCCCTTCTAATAAGATTAACTATTAGTCACTATTTTCGTTCCAACCTCGTAGAAAGTTACTAAGCTGACCGTTCCAACCTTCTCGAAATAGTAACTAATAGCAAGAACAAATAAGAGCAAGAACTGCTGTCTCCCTATATCTGTCACACAACAAAGCTGAGACGAGTCGACTCCCGACGCAAACGAGCGGAGGTGGATCTTACCCGGGACATCAAAAGTCGTTACCTCTACAGAGAAGGTGTAACGCAGTAAACCACTGAGGAAGAAAAATCGAATGGAGGCAGCAGTGATAAGCCTGTTCACACTGGGCTGGGCGGGCGCTGAAACAGCGGTTGCCGGCTCATTGATTCAGACAAGCTTTCGGGGGTTGACAAGAAAATTCCTAAGAATATCAAAATATACAGAAACTGCCATCTGATGCAAAGCAGATTTTACAAATCCGTCAAATTTAGTTAAAAGTACGACAAACTGAATATATATATCTTATTGAAAAACCCAAAGGCCGTATACAGGTAACGTAAGATATATGGTAACGTAAATTGTATAAATTTCGTTCCAGGTATTTGCTCTCATCTGAGAATATCATATGAAAACAGGCAGATTCTTTAAAGAAATAAGCCGTGTTTCAGGTTTAATAGGCTAAGTGGAAATGAACAAATATTACGCAGATGGAATAGGCTTCTACTCTGACAAACTAACCAGAAACAATCTTGAATTGAATTTAAAAAAAAAAAACTAGGACTTCTATGTGGATCCTAGACAAACTAGAACCCATGTGGCAAGGTCTCAGTACGAAAACCAAAGACTTTTTTTGATGGGAAAATACACCGCTGACATCGAATTATTTGTAAGTAGTGAACTAAAAGACAAACGTTGAGGTGAACTTTCGTCTTTCGATTAACTACTGAATCGAAGTCTAACTCACTAAATCGAAATGTATACAATTATACATTTCGGAAAAAAAGAAGAAAAAACACAAAATATACACTCACCTACTGGTATTATTTTGACTATTCCATGCTATTCTACCATTTCGGTAATTTCAGTAATCCTCGAAAGCCTTAATTACGTTACTCTTAGTTTACACTCGTCTGACAAAGTTAATACTACAGATGTTGAAACTCACTGGGTCATGACTTCAGTGAGTGTGCTTCAAATCCCGGTTTGCATTGTATGGTTCTCCCGAGAGACATAAAAAGGAATGTCACAAGGGATTTCAATCTTCATACGTATGGTCATGGTGTAACAAAAGCGATTATGAATGACCATCGTCAAGTTCGCTTTTTGTTTTTCGCATCACTAATATTCACTAATCAGACGCCAGCGTCTACTCAAGCAAAATCAACGCTGATTCCTTTCCGTGTGAACAGGCCAGAACATCCGCCTCGCTAGTGGCTACTTTGTTTTCTTCGTAAATGACTTCAAGTGTGTAACGGCGGAGAGTCGGAGACCAACGAGTATACACGGGCGACCAAGAAATGGGCCCACCTCCGCTCATTGTTGTCGGAACATTTTTAGTCGGTGGATGGACGAGAGACCATTGTTCTTACTCGTTATTTGTTCTTGCTAATAGTAACTATTTGCTTACCATGCTCGGGAGCGTAGTAAGCGCGGTAACTACGCATCTCTGTAACGTGATTGGTCGGATTCGCCCGTGGCATGATATTCTGCTGGAAAATAGAAAAATCTAAGCCAAAAAGCCCGAATTCGTGACGTCATGCGTAGTAACTACGGTAAGTAGGGTGGAACACGCTCTTAGTATTTCTAGCGACACGAGTTTGATATTCTAGCCGCTGCTTTGTGTATTAGATTGCTTTGGTCGTTCCAGGATGTCTTACCTACGCATGTCTTTTTCTTGCCTGCGCCCCTCACATTGTATTGAGCCAAAAATCTCGGAGCGGACTTGAGACGCTTATTGTTCGACCACGGTCTTCTTCGCGTCTTATTCCGACTTTAGCCTTTTTCGCGATGCTCCTCCCCGTTGCGTTCATCCTGCTTTGTTTATTGCACTTTATATAATATCAGACATTACCTTTTCTTTGTTCTCGTGAAATATCATCTAGCTGCCATTCGAAAGCCGTCAAAAAGATGGATCGACGCATCAAGCTCAGTTCTTTCGCTTACCATGAATATGATGATAGCTAATTTTTCTGTTATTAAAAATTTCGTAAGATTACGTCCCATCCACTCATCTGTTTCCTCCAGATCATAACTCTCAATCACTCTCCCTTTTCCCCTGACCTTACAGTTTGCATATTTATTTTTGTCATCAAAAATGTGTTACCCCTGTGACACCCTTCCAGATTTTGTTTTTGACATGCCTTGGTTTCTAGGCTTGTCTCCAGCGTTTGTTCTACATTTCTCAAATACCGGATCGCTGGACTATGCTACGACCGGCCACCTACGAAGAAGCCTCTCTGCGGTTACCCTATGTTTCTGGATGAATAGTACAGACAAATCGAACTATGGTACTGCCTTCTCGTACGCTACAGCTGGGGAGGACAACAGCCTCACTCTGACTGATTACAGTGGGTATGTCAATATTGGAGAATCCCGATCTGTTAAAATTTAACCGGACAGAGCTGAGATATAACAGTCTACGTTGTAAAATGTATCTTCGAATAGGGATTAAAGTTAACTGCCGTATTTGCTACTAGATTTATTCTTTTTTCTACTGAGGTAAGATTGATACGAAATAGTGATAAGAATAATCCGGGTAGCAAATACTGCAGTTAACTTTAATCCTTACGCGGAGATACTTTTGACAGTGTAGTTACACGTCAGTTAGCCACTTCAGTGTGCTTGAAGACATAATAATATAATAATGTAGTATGATATAATATGATATATGTAATATAATAAAACAACAAAATATGAATCTTCATAACAAATTATAATATCACACTACATAAACTAAACTGCACTCGCCCGATCCGAAATGATCAAAGATGAGCCCTTCAGTAATGCACTTGAAACTATTGATCGATTCAGCATTAACTGCATCTTCGGTGCGGCTGTTAGAATTCTGTTACCAAAGCTCCTTTTATAAACTTCCTTGTAGAATCTTGAGCTTGTACGCTTGTAGCTTGTACGCGTGCCCCCAGTGTCGACGGTCAGTGCTAAATCTTGTTAAATCGGTCACTTCAAAGTTGTCATAACTTCCATTGTTGTCAAAACATTCCATTCCTTACCTTTTTGCCCTTCCAGTTTTGTGTTCTACATTAACGGGAAGAAAGTGGTAACGGACGTAACGGCCAATGACGGGACATGGCACCTCATTTGCGCAATGTGGTCATCAGCTGGTGGAGCCTGGAGCGTATACAAAGACGGCGAAGAGAAGGATTCCGGAGTGGGTTTGGCAAATCAAACAGTCATACCAGGTAAAACATAGAGGTCCCTTCAGACTGACAAGTAAAAAACTTTCTTTTCACTTCCGTAACCCGTTACGTTACGTCGACTCTTTCTAACCTCCTGTGAACCCTATTAGCCTGGCGCAAGCGTAAAATTGCGGTATTTCATTTCTTCTTAAATTTTCGTCGATCTTTCATAAATCCATGGTCTCTCCGGAACAAACTGGAAAATTCTCGAACCAAGCAAATTCATTTTATCCCGTGTCCTCTTTCTGTTCTCATGACACATCACGTTACGCAGAATAGTAAAGTTAGTACTAGGAGTAGAACAGTTTTGTTGAAAATGATTTTTTTTTTTTTAACCAATATCACGACAAAAGCAGAGCTTGCGGGGATGTGCTAACTTTTGTTGAACAAGAGCTAGAAGCTCATATGGCACTTGCAAGGCTGGGTCACAGGATGAAAGTAAGAATTTGACAATTCTGGGGTTTGTTCCGATCATATGTAATCGAAACCCTTGAGATAAGAATGATCATGGGCCCCTGGTAATCATGAGAATTTATTGTTTGGTAAAAAGTATTTTATTTTTGCACTTTGTTGTGATTATGCGCACTTTAGGGGTGCTAGAAATTCGTCTACGGTGCTAGATTTCACTTGCAATCAAAATCCTTGAGGGAAAAATTATCATGGGCCCTTGGGGATTGTTAACAAATATCATTTGTTAAAAGTATATCATTTGTCAAAAGTATTTTTCTCACTTTTCGGTTAGGATGCGCACTTTAAGGGTGCTAGAAATTAATTTTTAAGCAATGCCCTTGTGGAACAGCCTTTGGTTTGCCACAAACCCTTTCGTCAGAGGATGGAAGTAGGAATTTGCCAAATCTTGGGTATGTTCTAATCATTTGTAAGCAAAACTCTTGAGATAAGATTAATCATGGGCCCTTGAAAATCATGAAAATGTATCGTTTACTAAAAGGCATTTTATTTTTGCACTTGGCTGTTATGATGCGCACTTTAAGGTGTTAGAAATTCGTCTGTAAGCAAAACCCCTGAGGCAAAAATTATGATGGTCATCGGGACTATGAAAATGTATATTTTGCAAAAAAAGTGTTTTTTGTACTTTAAGGAATTTACTTGTAAGCAAAATCTTTTTGGCTTTGATATTAAGATGCGCACTTTAAGGGAGCTAGAGATTAATTTTTAAGCAAAACCCTTGAGGCAACAATGATCATGGGCTCATGAAAATGTATATTTTGTTTAAAAGTATTTTTTTTATTACTTTGCGGTTAAGATGAATCCTTTGAGGCATTGTTGGATTTGGGAAGTAACCATCTCTAAGCCAATTTTGTAGAATCTAGCACACCTGGAAGCATGTTAACTCACGATCACCGGAATTCCTGATCCTCCCTTCCTCCAACTCCCCCGACAGTGCCCGAATACAATCCGATTTTGTAAATGATTTGTCTAGAGCATTTGTTTGTTATTCTCACCAAGATCCGTCCTGATCTCTCCAGTCTAAACGGGTCACAATTTTTTTGGTCCACCCAACAGTTGTCGGATCCGGTCCGGACATGACCGTTCAAAAATTACACATGACTCACTATTCAGTATTTCCCCTCCTTCCGCTGTCCCCACGGTGATCGGATCCAAAAAATTACTATTTCCAAGTCAGTTTGATTGGGTCTCTGATATGCCTGCCAAATTTCGTCGTGGAATTCCGTAAAATCTCCAATCACCGGAATTCCGAGAAACCCTCCTCCAACCCTCGCCCCCTCTCCCGAATCCAGTCTGGTTGTGTAAACAATTTATCTTGAGCAGATGCTTGTTCTTCCTAGCAAGCTCCTTTTGACGAGATTTCCGTTCTATCCCTCCCAACTCCCCCACAGCTGTCGAATCCAGTCCAAACTAGAAATGGGATATCAGAGACATGTCTTCTGTTCAGTTACTAAGTTTCATTCGAATGCGATCACCCGTTCGCAAGTTAAACACGACTCAACATTTCGGATTCCGGAATTCGGAAAAGAAGACCTACTTGAAACTAGTTGAGGGACCTCAATATTCCCTCGTATCCCAGTATCGTGTTGGGCCTCTCACAAAAAATCGTGCAAAACATTCTGGAAGGCTCTCATTGTAATACATGTATATAGAAATCATCGTGTAAAATTCGAGTAATCCAGCTGCAGGCATTATATTTATTTCTATCGAAACTGGTCTCATAGACTCCCGGTTCCCCACTGAACAAAAACTCTTGACAGCGTTATTTTGAAGCTCACGGGTTGGACGAAGTACCGAAGGAAAAGTACAAAGCCAAGGAAAACTACGTAAGCCTTTTACGTGGCGTAACGACCGGACGTGTTCCGGTATGACGGGAGTACGTAAGCGATTTTCGGTCTTAAGGGCCTTTATAGTCTATATCAATCGACTTGGTGAAATTTCCCGGTGATTCCCTGGAACGAGAAGAAGACTGCTTATCATGAAAGCTTTTAGCCTTTGTAGTAGATATTAGCTTTGTTATCTTTAGCCTAGCTCCGTTTCAAGGCGGACTTGCCCCCCGCCCCCCCCCCCCCCCCCCCCCCGGATTTCACTTTACGCTGCGGGAAAGTGGTATTTAATGTTGTATTGACGTGAACCGCGCCGCCCGAGCCTGGGATGGAATTAAGGTAGTCTAACACAAGAGAAACAAAATCCGTAGCGCCAGGCGTAAAACTCAGGATCTCGTATCGGTTAATTGTTGACATATTTTGTGTGTCCGTAAAATGGATGGCTTAAATTACTGAATCAAAACAAATCGAAAACTATTTCCAGGCTTAGACGGAACCCAACCATGTTTCAAACTATATGACAGATTAACCCATCAAGGCATCTAAAAGCCCGAGTTACTATATGTATGTATATGTATGTATGTATTGTACATGGAAAGCCGAACGGGCCATGGTACAAAAATATTGCAAATCAAATACTAACTACAGATTCAACACACTTTCTGAAGACAAAACAAAGAAAACTAACTACACAGTTAAACACTTTAAAAGAACAAAGACCTGTGTCTCAGCCCCATCTGAACAAACACTGCCAGGTTTTTAATAGTAGTAAATGATCGACCACCCATCAGACCATTTAGCCACTCCTCATCGCATGTCTGTCTCTGGAGCAGCTCCAACCTTAAATCATTGTGATCAACTGGAATTCCTCTTTGTCCTAGGCGGTGGAGTGGCCATCTTGGGGCAAGAGCAGGACCAGCTCGGAGGGGGGTTCAGTCCAGTCGAAGCTTTTCTTGGGAAGCTCTACCACCTGGAGCTCTGGGATCACGTCTTGTCGTCAGAGGAAGTGAAAGACCTGTACGAGTCATGTGACTATAATCAAGGGAACGTCATAGCCTGGCCGGACTTCAAGACCGAGCTTCGTGGAAGAATTGTGGTAAGCTTCTTCTTCATGGAAAGGCCTTCGTGTTCCGCCCACTTCAACCGTTTAGTCTTTTTTATCCGGTCTCATACCTGGTCTTTGAACCATTGGCCACTAACCGTTTTTGTTTTGAAAAACGGAACAAATGAAAAACGTAACACAGAAACGGTGAAAGAAAATACGGAAAACTGTTTCCGTTTTTCTCGCTTATTTAGGTATATAAGATAGCACAGTAAGACCATTTCGAAAGGTACGGCGGGTGTTGCAAAGTAAATAGCGTGAGAAGGGGAGTCAGGGTCAGGGGTGTCGCAAGGGGGGGGGGGTGCAGCAATAATTTTTCTATGCCGGAACTATTCGGTATATTTATGGAGATTCCGTAGTTGCACAGACTCCCGAATAAGCTATTGGTTCGAAATTATTCGGTATCATGATTCGGATTCGGTAATTTATTCAGTATGATTTCCAGGATTAGGAAGTTAACCACGAATCCTGACTTTTTTCCAGTTTCGACGAAAGTATACCGAATATGAGTATTGTTCGGTAGTCATTCGATAGCAAAACAATTCGGTATAGTAACCGGGATATGGTAGTTATACAGAATCCCGAACGCGCTATCGGTCCTATTCGGTATAATAACTGGGATTCAGTAACTTATTCGTTGTAATTGCCAGGATTCGGAAGTTACCACGAACCTCGAAACTCAGAAGAGGTCGAGTGAAGCACTGTAGACAAAAGAGATGATCTGTGATATCATCGATAGTCCTTACTTTTATTTGGATCCCAAAAAGAATATCTAATCACATATATTTAGAAATTCCGCCTGCAGCACTTTTCATAAAATTCTCTATTTTGTGAGCGCATCATTTGACGGGGATTTATGCCAGTTTTAGGACTGAGGTTTTGAAACATTAAGAGCTAGAATTTGGATGGAAATTAAATTTGGCAGGAAAAAGCCAAAAAAAATTCGCCTGCGGCGATCACTTTATGTGGTCATAGGTAGTATATTGTCTAGACCACAGTTGCTTCTGCTGCCGGAGCGTCGCTCCATCCGTTTTCTGGAACTTCTTAGAGTCTTGGTCTTTCATCAACGGTAGATAATAGAATTTGTAAGAGAAGCAGTTAAATTTTGGCCTACACAAAAAAAATGGATTTCGAAAATTTTCGCCTGCGGCGCTCGATTTAATTTTCTACTGGCTATAATAGATAGTAGCTGTTACTGCAATCATGCCCGGAATATATTCTCCACGTGGGCTTCGCCAAAACGCCGCCTAATAGTTGGCGTATCGTCGTCCATGCTGCCTTTTATTGTTACTCTTCCTACGGAATCGTTTCTGTTCCATAATTTAAAGCTCGAATTCTTAGTTCTAGGATTCGGTAAAATTTTTGAAAGATTCGGTAAAATTTTGGCTTTGCACCCCCCCACCGAAAATGCACTTGCGACGCCCCTGGTCAGGGTAGTAGGGTGTTTACGAGTTTTAAAAAAAGGACACTGCACCAGTCTAGTAAACTAAGCCCTTTATACCCATGCTCAAATGCTGGGGTCTGCTGGGAAGGGTTGAGCATGGTAGTCCATACCTATGTGATCGCTTATTCCCCAGAAATATTCCAACCCCTTTCAAAGCAAACAATTTCAAAGTAAACAAGACCAAAGGTTTCGATGGGATCCCAAAAATTATCTATTTGATCCAGACAACTGGGTCTTGTCTTCGCCGGATCCAGTCTTCGCCAGACTCCTTGAACATTTTTACTATTAAAATTCAGAAACAGGTTAAGGCCAAATAGCTAATCATCTGAGAAAACGGCCAAATAGCTAATCATCTGAGAAAACCAAGTTTAGATGTGGATTCAGCATATGTGTTTACCCGTACAAGTCATATCTGTTTTGACGGAAACTTCCTGCCACTTTTGCCAATTTCCCGGTTTAGGCCGAACTCCGGAACTACTTGTCCGGTGAAAAAAGGAAGCTCAAAAACGAACTTAGGGTATCTTCTTTCCCCAGTAATGAACATCTAATCAACTTCAAATAAAAATTTAAGTTCTAACAAATTTTCCGACTCCAGAGAGATTCCGGTCGAACTCCATGTCCGGGTAAAAAATGATTGTCACACACGGATTCAGCATCTCTTCGTACCCCTAAATCGGATATCTAATCAACTACAACTAAAACTTTAACTTTTAACAATTTTCCGGTTTTGGCCGGATTTCGGGCGAACTACATGTCCGGGTAGATATTTTTTTCACATAATTGTTCAGCATGTCTTCTTGCCCTAAATCGAACATCTAATCAAGTCCAAATAAAACTTTTAATTTAACAAACTTTCTGGTTTGGGCCGGATTCCGGGCGAACTACTTGTCCGTCGAGGGAATGGTTTTCACCATCGTGTTCAGTATGTTTTCCTTCCCCTAAATGGTTCAACTATGTTAGCGGTTCAGTTCCTTTATAATTCGCTAAAACTATTTCTATTACGAGTCGAGGTGGGAGGGGGAGTAGGGTTTGGGAAAACGAAAAAAATAAGGAACTAATTTTTTTTGCTTCTGAGAATTCGTCAGAAAGGTACGGTATGTAAACATGGGACAGGGACACCGATATAAAATCGCAGAGAGAAGAAGGTTGTTAAACGCAACTTTTCCCCACAATTGAACCCAGCAATCTTTGTTCGAATGTGCTTCATCAAAAGTGTCCTGATCTCCGTAACCGACCTCCCTAACGGTAAACCAAGATAGACCATCAAATCCTCTGGTCTGACATCCTAGGTTCCCCGTCGTACAGTCATGTCTGGGCTTGTTTTACAGTTGAAAAGGGATTTTGATATGGGTGGATAAATTTGGTGGGTTCTTTTTGCTCCGGCAGTGACCCCTGTTGTCTGATTGGCCGTGGCGGATGTGTTCTTCCGACAGAGACACAACTATGCTTGTGTCTTAAAATAGATAAATCGATATAATTGATGTAAAGATAACCTTGAACCTTAAAAAAAAAGAAAAAATGGGAAACGGTCGTGTACCATTCATGCAATACGTTGTAAATCTTTGGGGAACTTCTGAACGAAGTAAGTAATTATTCATAGTAGCCTTATATTTCGAAGAATTCGAATTCGCGGCTCAAGATATTTATTGGTTCTATGCTTTGCGCGCGGGTCCGATTGGAGGTATGTAGAGGAGTTGCATATTTCGTATAACGAACGTCCCAGTTTACTTTTCTCTAATTATGTAACTTCGTGTCATAGGGTTGTGGCGTCGTATAGTTACTTAGCTGCTTTGGCTAATTGAAACCCTTTTATTGTTGACAGCTTGAAGACCCAACATTTTGTCGAGGCTGTCCGATGCCGAAGCATTTACTGTATGGGCAAATAGTACACGAGGTGGAAGATGGCAGTGATAGCAGATTAATCAAACCAATGGTAAACGTCACATACACTTGTGAAGACGGATACAAGCTGAGTGCTGAAGATGGCAATAGGACTTGCCTTATCCATGGCAGCTGGTCGGGTGTTGACCTACATTGTAGCCGTGAGTACTTGTTTCTCCTTCCTCCATTGTTCTGATGGGTTTCTTTTTCAGTCAACCCTTCCTTGCCAAACCACTTCGCTTTTTTCTCGTTTGCACTCCTTGCAGTGCCCTTCTCTACATCCATTACTTGCCAAGGTTGTCAATTTTTTCCCCTCGAGCTCCCAGATCATGATCTCACTTGCCGATGTAGGCTCGAGTGTTGACCATGATCAGTAAAATCCGGTTTATCGATGAATCTGGCGTCGTAACAGGCTAAGCCCAAGAATGCCCCCTCGTCCTTCTTGGTGATTGGCTGGAAGCAGAGGCGTTACTAGCCAAAATGTTTGGGGGGGGGACGAGGCATTTACCGACTGGCTGGAAATTTTTACCGACTTTTTCTGCAGAAAAAACAACTGTTTTCAACAACAAAATGACATTTTTGAAAAAAATCGACTGATTTTCAGAAAAACCGACTATTTTGACGAAAAATCGACCAATTTTCAGAAAAACCTACTATGTTCATGAAAAAAAATCAACTGTTTTGACTTCGACTTGACTTCGCGCCGACTCGGTTATTTTTTACTGACTGGCCGACAGCATTGGGGGGGGGGGGGGGGGCTCCAGTCGTGACGACCCTGGCTGGAAGTACTTTTGACTGGCCTCCATTTTGGATGCCATGGGTGAACCATTCCACCACTAACTCGATCTCCTCTTTATTGACAAAGCTGCATTTTGTCGAGTTGAAAGTTAGGTCAGCCTGCCTAAGGCGCTGCAGTAGAGCCTCCATTTACTCTAGATGGTGTGAGAAGCTTCCCGCCATGGATAGACGCCAGTAGACTATAGCCTGGATCCGTGAAGACCTTTCAGTAGACCCCAACCCGGATTCAGTAGACGATAATTTTCTTACGGTTTAAGAGTCCATACGCCTAGTCACCTAGTAACATTAAGCTCGTCGGTGTTGTCCGGTCAGCCGGCTGATATCCGCGAGGTCTCAAAGCGTTGTTCAAATAAGTGCAATAAGCTGCATAGCGCTATATGTGATGTTTACGTCTTATTACACATCCTTGTTCAAACCGAAAGTAAAGGATCTTATCCCTGCGACGTTCAGTGTTACCACGCTAATACAATTTTTCGAGCTCTGAAAGATCAGAAAATGGGGAGTGAGTACTACTCGAAGTACACAAGTACAATTTGATGACTCTTATGTTGTAAAAGATTACTAAGTTGACGTATGGACAGCAGTGTTCCTCGAACTAACAGTGAGCAGTCGGAACAGAACAAAACGTGTTACTTCAGCTTCCAACAAAGTGAACCTTAGTGCTCCCAGTTGCAAAGCTGGCGGAGCTACTCTCTACTCGACGCGGTAGCGGACCCAAACCAAGCTATCTGATTGGCTCTGCCTAAGACAGTGTAGAACCTAGGTTCATTCTCCTTATTCAACTTACTACAGCGCGCCCCGAGGAAAAGATAAATCGAAACTGTATACGCCGTATTACACCTCATTACAACTAATGCATTGTTCAAATAGGTGTTATAAGGTATATTACGGCGTATAAGGTTTATTACAGATTCCTCTTTTCCTCGGAGCGCTCTGTAATAAAGTGAATAAGGAGAATAGACTCAAGTTCTATTCTCGCTTATGCAGGGCCAATCAGATCGCTTGGCTGATTCCGCCAGCAGGTCCGAGGAAAGGATCAGCGTCGTCAAGGTTGCCCCGGGAAGCACTAAAGTTCTACATTGTTGGACGCTGAAGAGACAACTTTTCTTCAAAAGAATTGTTAGTTCGAGGACCAATACCGCCCATCCGTAGATTTAATAGATTTTTACAGTATGGGCGTCAAATTGTACTCGTGTACTTCAAGTAGTACTAAGAACACTTTTTCTGATCTTTAGAAACTCGAAAAATTGTATCAGCTGGTAACACCAAACGCTGCATCGCTCTTTGAAGCGTCTGTATTAAGACGTCAGGTTTAGCGCTATTTAGCTAATTACACCTATTTGAACAATGCTTATTTGAACAATGCATAAGCGCCAGGTTGCCCTGCCGACGTCTCCCGTGCCTGGGTATTCACGCGGGGGACAGTGAGTACAATCAGCGTGAGTATAGGCTATGGCTAGTAGGCATAAGGAGTCCTGGGCCCATACTTTCACTTTTCAGTGCCAACTGTACCCACATATTTCAAGCTTCCCTCGTATTTCAGGAGTCAGTTGCGGGTTCCCGGGCTACACGATGAATGGAAATGTAGCTGGAAAGTCCTACCTTTTCGGGGATAAAGTTAGCTACGCCTGTAAAGCTGGATATCGCCTTAAAGGGAACATTGAAAGGTTTTGCAGGTCGAATGGCACTTGGGATGGGGAGACGCCTGTGTGCGAACAAATAACTTGCAGTCTGGAAGCAGTGAAGTTGAATCGCGGAAGCTTCGTTGGGAACGTTTCAGGAACCACAGGTAAGTTTCTCCGACAAGCAGTTCTGCTGTCTTAAAGCATTCACGACACTAAGCACGTTTTCGGCTTTTACTGTTCTTAGTGTTTCGGCTTCGTGTAAAAATAGTTAATTGCCCTGGTTCTTTTTTATGCTTAGGCTATAGAAAGCAAAATTAAAAGCGAGCCTTCGTATAGAAACAATTGAAAGTTCGGGCAGAGCGAGTCCCGATCTCCTGATACTCTGCCGTCGGTTGGGAGAGTGAAGCGTGGTCGGGAACGGATCATTCGACGGTCTCGTGCTTTTCCCTTGATTTGTCAACATACTCATTTCAAGCTGGGTGGACTTTTGAATTGCCTTACAGAGAAACGTCACTAACCCTTCCCCAAAACCAAATGGTAGGCACCGCGGATACTGGAACCAGCGACCCTTTGCTTTTCAGCGTGCTAACCATTCGGTCACGATGGATTGACAGTCAGAATCACGAAGACTGTTCCTGAAACTTCATTTGTTTGCAGCTAGCGTGACGTCGGTAAAGTTTCTCTTTGATTGGATTGCCCAAAATCACTTTCGAGAGAGAGAGTTTATTGAAAAGCAACCACACTTAGATAAACCAGCCCACATAAACCAGCCCAGCATTGTCCTATCCTAGTGTGTGGCCCAAAAAAAAAACAAAAAAAAAACGCTACAACCAAATGATCATAAGCTGTGACATAAAGTTAAGTTAAGATCGGATTCGGACTCGGAGTTCTTTTTATAGCTCGGAAAATGACGATTTAAAGAGTGTTTTTCCAGAGCTCCTGCTTTCGTACGAGAAGTTCATTGAAGGAGTTCTCTTCACCAGCAAGAACACTGCCAAAAGCCTTGGCACAGTCTTTTATCTAAATGAATGTCCAAAACCTGGGCGGCTGCGTACCATATATGGAGTTGGCTGAAACTTAATTGTTCTTTCCTTATCCCTTTTTTATTACGTTATTCGTCTTCAGCTGGGTGGCATTGAATCAATTAATTTCTAGCCGTAATTGGAGAGAAGATCGCTTTCACGTGTGAAGCTGGTTACATGCTAGATGGTCCGGCAGTGCTCACGTGTCTAGAGGAAGGGACATGGGACGACATCTCGCCAGTTTGTCAACCAATTGCTTGCTCGAACCCGCCTACGTAAGTTGCTTCCCCTTTACTCCTCTGTTGACGGTGATGGTGTGGATCATTTTCTTTTCGGGTGCCAGGAGCTTTCGCATTTGAGGGATTTATTGTTTGTGGGAGTGGTGGGCAGCTTCTTGGTATCTTCGATCTTCATTGGTTATGTTCAACTTGGATATTTATTTTACATTTGCGTATCTGTTGCAAACTTTGAATTAACGATGCCTTCTTTAATGACTATGTCGACGTTAAATGTAAATTGGGCATCATGGCTGTGGAAGCCATTTTAAATTAAATTCTACTCTACACTCTACTCTAACAAGACCAAAGTTTTCGATGGTATCCCAAAAATTGAATAATTATCTTGATCTAGACAGTCCGGTCTTGTAGATTTTCGATCTTCGCCAGACCCCTTTGACATCTTACTATTTATCCATGATCAACCGCTTGGAACTGTACGAAAAATGGTACCATACTAGTGTTGTTTGTGAAATTTTGTCCGAATGACTTAACAAATGAGAAAACCAAGTTTGGATATGGATTCAGCATGCGTGAATGAATGAATTTTTTTCCCAATAAAGCCCAAGGGCCATGACGGGAAACACAACACAGTAACAAAAAACAAAATATCATACACTCGAAAACAAACCAAAAATCAACTTCTATAAAAATAATTCACGGTGGGTCGTAGCTAGCTTCAGGAATGTACCCAGCCTTCGGAGCTCACCAAAACACTTACTTCCCATACTTGAAACCAAACCCCTTTCCTCCCAAGCCTTCCGACCATGTTTACCTCTACATCTCACCCCTAATCAACTTTAGAAAAGTCTTTTACTTTGACCAACTTAGCTGTATTCCGGACGAACTGCATGTACTGCAAAAGAGCTGGTGACACTGAAGAGGCGAACCAGGAACCTCTCGATTCATATTACCGGGTTTTTGTAAATTTGGGTGGAATTACATGTCTGATGTGAAAGTAAAGTTCAGAGATGGATTCATTGAGTCTTCTTAACCCCGATACGAACCTACAATCCAATTAAGAATGAACTTTCATTTTTACCAAATTTTTTGCGGAATCCGGGTAAACTTCTTGTCCGGCGACAAAATTAGTCTCAGAGGTCGATTAAGCACTATCGCATTCGACCTTAAAACTTCCGGGCAGATTTCTGGTTTTGGCCGGATTTCAGGCGAACAACTTGTCCGGCAAGAAATTTCAAACACAAATTCAGCATGTCTCATTACCCGTACATCGAATTTTTAACAAATTTTCCGGTTTTGGTCGGATTCCGGGTGAACTACTAGTCTGACGAGAAACTAAATTTCATGTTCGGAATCATCAAGTCTCCTTACCCCTAAACCGACTATCTCATTAGCTTTTAAAAATATTTTGTTTGCCCCTTAATTTGAAACCCTATCCCCACCCCTAAATAGAGGTACAGAGCCCATCTACGAACCTGACCTGTACTTTGACCCAAACGATCCTCATATCAAGTTTGAAAAAAACATCTTAACTCCTTCGAGAGTCATCGTGCTAACAGACAGACGGGTTACCATTCAATCCTCTTCCAGTTACCACTAATCTTCGGGGTACAGCTTTCTAACCCACCATGAGCTAAAAATTTTTACCTCAAGAAAACCAATTTTTTCAACCTTTTGTCAAAACCAGAAAAGCAAGTACCATGAAGCTTTGGTACAAAGTTAGATCACTAGAAGGCAGATGTTAAGTACTTTTTTTCCGGTTTTAGCAACAAATTTGTAATATTTGCCGATTTAATATTTTTCCGATTTTAGCAACAAATTTTTAATATTTGTTTCACAGGTGTCCAGACCAACCCCGTGTCCAATCCAACCCCGAGCTCCCTAAACATGCATGCTGAATCCAACCAAACGTGACGTGTGACATCTGTGACAGGAGATCTTTCCAAATATCAAGTTTCATATCAGCTAAGATTTGCCCTGTCTTGAGGCACATGCGATTATGGGCCTTTCAGATTCATGAAAAAGGAATGGGGAGTCGCGTTGCATTCTGTCACTAATATATATAGGACCTTTGGTTGATCTTCCCACCAAATTTCATCCCGATCCGTCATCTCTGAACATGTAACCGGATTTCCGGTTCCCCCCCTTCATGTCCCCCCAAAGTAACCGGATCCATTCCAAACGTGAAGTGTGACATCTGTGACAGGAGATCTTTCCAAATATCAAGTTTCATTAAGATCCGATTCCCCGTTCAAAAGCTATAAATACATCAATATTTCAGATTCCCCCTCCCTCCACTCCCCCCACAGCGGTCGGGTTGGTGAAGTGACTATTTCCAAGCTATTTTGTTCGGGTCTCTAATACGCCTGCCAAGTTTTATCGTCCTAGCACAAGTGTAAGCATCTTAAGTCGGGATGACCGGAATTCCGGAACCCTCTCTCCAACTCCCCCCACAGTGTTCGGAGCCGGTCCGGTCTTGTCAACTATGATTTTAGGGCTTGTGTTTGTTCTTCCAACCAAGTTTCATCCCGATCCGTCCACTCTGAACAAGTCACACGATTTCCGGTTCCCCCCTCCAACTCCCCCAAAGTCACCGGATCCATTCCGGACTTGACACGTGAGATCTGAGACACGAGGTCTTTCCAAATATCAAGTTTCATTAACATCCGATTCCCCATTCAAAAGTTATAAATACTTCAATATTCCGGATTCCCCCTCCCTCCACTCCCCCCACGGTGGTCAGATGGGGAAGTGACTATTTCCAAGTCCTTTTGGTCGGGTCCCTGATATGCCTGCCAAGTTTCATCGTCCTAGCACATGTGTAAGCATCTTACCTCGGGATCACCGGAATTCCGGAACCCTCCCTCCAACTCCCCCCAAACTGCTCGGATCCGGTCCGGTCTTGTCAATTTTATATCTAGGGCCCCCTCCAAATCCCCCCCCCCCATAGTAACCGGATCCATTTTGGACTTGAAGTGTGACATCTTTGACAGGAGGTCTTTCCAAATATCAAGTTTCATTAAGATCCGGTTCCCCGTTCAAAAGTTATAAATACATGAATATTCCGGATTCCCCCTACCGCCACTCCCCCCGCGGTGGTCGGATCAGGGAAATGATAATTTCCAAGTGAGTTTGGGAGGGTCCCTCAATCAATCAATCATCGCATTTATTCCTGAATATCTGTTTCACAACATGATAACATAGGACTGTCAACTTAAACAAAATATAATTGATATTTACAATTCGTTTTAAAACTTGGACGACTTCATAACTTGTAACAAAATTAAATGGTATATCAACATAAAAAATAAACAAAATTAAACGGTATGTCAAACATAAAAAATATAAAATATGTAATATTAGATTAATTGTCAAAACATTTTACGTGTCTTCACTTGTTAAAAAACTTCACAAAATATGGCACAAATGAGTTAAGGAATCTATCAGAAGAGTGACTAGGTGGGTTTTGTAGCGTTACTTTATTTGCCGTTCTGGTGCGTGCTTGTTCAAAAGGGGTTTGGTGAAGACCCTAATATGCCTACCAAGTTTTATCCTCCTAGCGCATTTGGAAGTGCCCTAACTCGAGATGAGTGGACAGACCGACCGACCGACCGACCGACCGAAAAGTGATCGTTATATGGCACTTGAGCGGAGCTGCAAGTGCCATAAAAACACCAAAACGGTAACATTTTTGTGTAGCCTACATATTCAAGCGGTTGATTATGGATAAATAGCAAAATGTTAAAAGGGGTTTGGTGAAGACCAAAAATCTACAAGATTCGAGAGTCTGGATGAAGAAGTCCAATAAATATTGAATTTTTGGGATCCCATCGAAACCTTTGGTCTCGTTCAGTACAGATAAATCAGATATAGACATATATATGTTTGATTAAGTTCAAAGTCTTGGCTGGAGCCTGGTTCGTTGATCGACAGGGGAATCTCAAGCCCCTCAACAAACACGGATCCGACCCTCGGACTTGGAATAAAAGTGCTAACACGCGGTCAGGATTTTACGGCGTTTCACTGCGCTTAAAAAACATAAGCTTTTCTGTATGGTACTGATGATGATGCTGAAAACCTGGCAGGAATTCTAGTCGTGAGCACCTGACCTTGATCGTCTGTCTAGGGCAAAAAGGGTTGGATTAAACTAGCTTCGATAGAGAGAGAGCAGCCTAACCGATGGAAACGGCAAGAGTGCATATAAAGAATTTAATATTGCGAAACATAGCATTTTACTTCCAGACTGAATTACTGGCGTTTGTTCCCTATTCTGAGCCTGTAAATTCGGGGAAATGTTAGGTTAATCTGACCTTTCTAGATTGTTTTATATGGTTTCCGAGCAAAATTAGGTCGGAAATGAAATCTGTGAGGCTTCGTACTTTTATTCGAGTATGACGTCATGTTGGTCGGTTATGGTTTGAAGGTGTAAAACTGACCGATAGAATGCGAGACCCCGTTTTTGTGGTAAAAGTGTGAAACCTTCAAGATGTCACTTGCGATTAAACTCTTCTTCAAGACTTCGATTGAACAATAGCCTACAGAAACGGTCAAAGAAATATTTCCGAAAAATTCACAGGTTCAAAATTGTTACCCAAACCGATACTTTAGAGCGTGTTCCACTTTTCTAACAAAAGTAATTATCAGTTGCTATTTTCGTTCTAACCTCGTAAAAAGTTACTACGCTGACCATTTTAACCTTCTCGAAATATTAACTAATAGTAACTATTAACGTGATTGGTCGGACTACCCCGTGGCATGATATTTTGTCAAAAATAGAAAAAGGCGTTACAGTCATGACGCAAAGAAGTCAAAACTCGTGACGTCATGCGTAGTAACTATGGTAAGTAGGGTGGAACACGCTCCTAGTCTCAAAGTCGGAAATTCTGTGCCTCAAAATGTTAAATTATTTGTTTTTGCACCTTTAGATGAGTGTAGAAATATCCGTTTTCGTCGGGTAAGGTGTGGTCTCTCCATGGCAGTTCCTGCAATTTAGATGACGTCTTGTTAGATCATGTTCCCTTGCAAAGAACATTTTCTTCGTAGGTGTTGATGCATTGAAAACGTCGTTTCGGTTGAGGTTTGGTCCCAGACAAGTTTCAACACAGACGTGCGGGAAAAAACCTCCCCTCAACGCTTTACATTGTATAGCCGTATAGGTCTGAAGTAGATCTCAGGAAACTGGATTGAAACATTGATGAACTAGATCTGACCTGACAGACAATATCACGTATTATGGTTACTGACCTGTATCTAAAATAATGGATACAGTGGATACGTCAGCTACGATGCTTCATCAGCCTACAGTGATATATGAAAGTAATTTGCCCGAATAAGATATTTATAGTCGATAGAAGTTTCAGTTGTTTATCACAAATTCGTTTCCTTCACCGACGTTGACCCTGAATATTGACGGCCTGACGAGGACCCTTGCCAAGAAGGGCCAAAATATCTGCTGGTGAATAGGAGGCACCTATTTGAAAATATATGTTTCAAAGTCAGCTTGGGCTCAAGGAGTAGTTACTGGCCAGATTCTCAGTAACTGCAAAAACGACTTCACTATTTCCTCTTTCAATTCCAGGGTGGAGAATGGCTTCATCGTGGGAGGATCAGTTGACGACATCACCGCTGGCACCATCTTACGGTACGAATGCAAACAAGGCTACTTTCTGAGGCGTGGAAGTTCTCTGAAGTGTTCATACGATGGGACATGGATCGGCGAATATCCGAGCTGTGAGGTTCTCAACTGTGGTAAGCCAGATGAAATCCCCAATGGTGTTGTCGAGACCAGCGGAACTAGCTATGGGTCCATTGCATCCTACATTTGTGATGATGGGTAAGTATTTTTGTTCTTTTCGGTTTACTGAGACGAAACCAAAATACCTTACGTTCATCGTAATAATAATACTGATCTCCGGTAGTTGTGGAGATGATCTGTTAGTTCTCTTGAAAGGAAATGTACTACGTGTCATACAATCCTCCGTAATAATTCAAATTCCAGTTGAGAGCCATCATTCGGTTTAGTTGTTATCATCACTCAGTGATCATCTCCATCATGAAAGTTTAACTAAAACTCTACTAGGATATGGGTGAATATAGCGATTTGAGAGAGAGAGCGGTTTATTCTACAACTTTCGTAGCTCTTGGCTAATTTGCAGTTGCAAAACATTACATACAAAAATTAGGCACTGTTAAACATAGACGTAAAAAAAAAGCACAAATGAATTAGAATAACGGTTTGTCCGCGCACGTATAGGGGTCAGTTTGCGTGTCTTGTTCAGCTGTTTGGTGGGGCGTCTGCGGGTAGGATGTCTCGATGGGTTGGGTTTGAAAGCAATGCTTTTCCAAACCTCATGAAGAGATCCCACAATATCTGTCCCAGGCACTGGATGTTAAGTTTATTGAGTGCTTCTTGGTAAGGGATATCTCTACAACCCAGGATAATCCTGACTGCCCTTTTCTGCACTGACTATAGGTCGTGCATCAGGTGAGTAGTGTGTAGTACTGAAGGGCCCCACACAGGGCAAGCATACTCCAAGACTGCACATAGCAGAGATAGGCACAGAGGAGACTACCGACATCGCAACCGAAGCTACGCATTTTAGACAGTGTTTGAAGGGAGGCGTTACCCTTCCGAATTACACTGTCAACATGTGCGGCGAAGGAACAGTCTCTGGAGAATATGACTCCGAGTATCTTCACTTCTGACACAACAGGAAAAGGGACTTCAGGGGTTCATTTTCCAGATAGAAAAGCGAGAATCTGCCGAGCACCAGAACTAATGGAAAGTGGTTGCGCTTTACAACTTTTTCCTGCTTCCCCACTTTCCACGTACGGAGTGGATTCACTTTCAATATCTATTTCCAAAACTAGTGAAACGCAAAAACAGCCTCGGAATCGGAAACCGAAGCGAGAAGTAGCCGAGTCGCAAGAACACATGGCGGGTAAACCAATGAAGCTTTCCAGGGAGCCAGAATCGCCCTTATGTGTTTAATTACTAATTCTCTTTGTTATTCTTTACTTTTTCTTTCATTTACCTCGTTCTTGTTCTGCTTGAATCTAACGGGTTAAAAATATACATAGATGTATACATACATTTACCTTTTCAGGTATGAACTTGACGGCGAGGGTGACGGTATATGCTCGGAAGATGGCTCCTGGGATCCTGTTCGGCCGACTTGTATTCCAGTTGAGTGCGGATCTCCTGAGGTAATTATCTCTTGAGCTTGTTCAGGTCAGTTCCTGAAAACAATGAACCCGAGCTTCATCGCTTCACGCAAACATGTAGTTAAAGTGTTTAGACCTAGGACAGAAAGTTAAGCTTAGTTTCTAGAACAGGTTTAGTAACAGGTGTAACAGTTTATTCGTGTGGTGGGTGATACATGTTTTCAATCTTGTATGGCTTTTTGGCTGAATAAAAAAATGTTATATATATTTAAATAATCCATAAGTGCCCTCTGTGTTGGTGACGTCACCGTTTCTGCTGACACAGAAGTTCATTGTTCGTTTTTGTAAAGGGGGATCTGAAGGGAGGTGCTTTCGAAAGAAAGCTGTAAGAGCGATGTGTGGGGCAGGCTCCAAGAATAGGCTTTTTGAGAAGTTAGTTGAGAGAAATACTTCAAAGTAAACTAATGATTTAACTCTTTAGAAATTGTCAATCCTTCGATTATTCTTGTTCTTCCTTCTTTCTTTATAGGCTTCTGCTCTTTTCTGTTATGTTTAATTTTTTCTTCCCGTTCATTTATATGTATTTGTATTTCCTTTTTGAAAGTTTTTTGTCTTCTTACCGTTTTTGTAAGGCGTGGCTCTTACCAGCATATGGTCTGTCCAGTTGTAGAGAAAGAACTCCAGTAAGGGGCAGAAACAAAATCGTGCAAAATTTACACATTCAAGCTAACTGAAAAGGATTCCGTTTGAACTTTCAAGGCTATAGCGTTGTGGCAATAAATTTCAGCGAAGCAACTTCGTCAGAAAACAAACAAAAAATATTTTTGTTTTTCGGGATTTTTCCAGTTATAAAATCGAACGAAAGTAAATTTCTTTTTCTAGCGTTACCTTAATTTCTTCGCGTTTACCCTCACAAGTCCTACCACATTGCAGTAAAATTCAGCCCGATATGACGAGGTCAGGCCATTTTTAGACAAATTGGGCTTTTCTAAAGCCAAGGAAATAAAGCTCGGCAAATAGAATCCATTTCGTTTGCAACGTATTACAAAAAGCGGGTCGTTCCACTTTAGAGAGTATAGTCATTCCTGCAATACTTTGCTTATTTTGGGATCTCAAAACGTTAGTGACGGGTTACCTATGACTTTGTAAAGTTTGTCCGTTCGTCTCAATGTCTGTCCGTCTGTTAGCACGAAAACTAAGAGATATTTTGCCAAACTACAGGTCAAGTTCGTAGGTGGCCTCTGTACCGCTATATTTATGGGTGGTGGAGGGGGTTTCAGTTTAAGGGACAAAAAAGCATTTTAAAGAGATACCGAGATACTCGATTTCGGGATAAGGTGACATGCTGAATCCGAATATGAAATTCATTTTCTCGCCGGACAATTGGTTAATCGGGAATCCGGCGAAATAAAAGTAAAAATTGTATCTAAGGTTGACGTTCGATATAGGGTTAATCGATATATAGAGTTAATGAAACATGCTGAATTCGTTTTGAAATTTCTTTTTTTGCCGGCCAAGTAGGTTGCCCAGAATCCGGCCGAAACAGTTTTTTAAACCTAATGAGATAGCCGATATAGGCGAGGGAACATGCTTAATCTAGATTTGAAACTAATTTTGTCGCTGGACAAGAAGTTTACCCGGAATCCGGCCAAACCAAACGTTTGGTAAAAAAACAAAAGTTCACTCTTAATTCGATTAGAGGTTCGTATCGGGGGTAAGAACACTCGATGGATCCATCTTTGAACTTTATTTTCTCGTCAGACAAGTAATTATGCTAAATTGTGCCGAAATCCGGAAGTTTGGATCGAAAGGTTCTTGGTTCGCCTGTCAGTGGCACCAGCTCTTTTGCTCTGCATGCAGTACGCCCGGAATACGACTAAAACTAGGAATTTAGTCGAAGTGAAAGACTAGGATAGAAAGACTATAGTCGATTAGATATGAGATATAGGGGTAAACATGCATGCTGAATCCACATCTGAACTTTGTTTTCTCATCTGATTAGTTGTTTGGCCTAGTTTGTAGAAAAAACATTTCGAGCGGTTGCCGGCCGATTAATAGTAACGTGTTGAAGGGGCATGGCGAAAAAAATCTACAAGACCCGAGTGTCTGAATCAAGAAGTCTAATAAATATTCAATTTTTGGGATCCCGTCAAAACCTTTGGTCTTGTTTTTCAGATACCAGACAACAGCGAAGTTCTCTATGAGGAAGTAGTTTTTGGAAGCACGGTCAGCTATGGTTGTTACGGAGGGTTTCAGCTTGTTGGTAAGTATTTCCATCCATGTACCTTTCGTATCTGCTTTGTAATTCGAAGAAACTTTACATTTAAGCAGGATGGTTTGTCCCATTTTCAAGTCATGGTTTTAATTTTTTCAAGTCATAATTAGGAAAATTATTTAGG
The DNA here is from genome assembly GCA_023053575.1 of Branchinecta lynchi. Lineage (NCBI taxonomy): Eukaryota > Metazoa > Arthropoda > Branchiopoda > Anostraca > Branchinectidae > Branchinecta > Branchinecta lynchi. The sequence goes on from JAKZAP010000007.1 coordinate 15,813,093, forward strand.
ATATGTCATGCAGTGAATCTGATATTTTTATTTGATTTTTTGGCTATGACTTACATTGCTAGTTGGTAAATATCTCAAGCGTAGAGGGACAAGAACATGGATACCACAAATCCGAATGAATATTCATATCATGAAATAGATTGTCACTGCATAACAGACAAACATAGTAACGCATTTTTGTCGGGTTTTCATGAATGATGATGATGATGATTTATTGATCCACCAAAATTGATGATAATAAGATAAATAACTATATAAATACACAAATCAAACAAACATTAGACCGAACTCTAATCCATTAGAACGACTAAAATAAACAACAACGCATGAAAATGGCGAAGGCAGATTAAACAAACAATGACAAAAAAATTAAAAACACTTTAAAAACATTAAAATTCATATTTTAATATGTAATATTTGAGTACATTAGTGATATTTTACTAGACTGTTGGATCTCAGCCCTATACGATTAAACTTCAGATTGTCAAATTTAAAAGTCTTCGACCTCGACCTTTATTCTTCGCATTCTAATAGCCTGTTCACACGGGCTGAAACAGCGGCCGATTTTCGATCAGTGACCGATTTACGCGCGTAACTGAAGGTTGAAAAAAAAATCCCAGAAACAGCAGCCAATTTTTCAGATAGTCGCGTATTTTCATCGCGGTCACCGATCGGGATAAATCAATCCTCTGGGAATGTGACCTTTGACGACTCTGGAGACAGTAAACAGACTGTAATTTGGGGAATTAGGTGAGACTTAATGAATTTTAGGTCGATCCAATTGAAATTCTATCAGACTAATGTGACCATCGCATGATTTTTACATTAAGCATCCAAGGATTACTGAATATTTTGGAAAAGCTAGAATAACTTTCTTATTTCAATAGCGTATGTTACGTTTATGTCTTAAATTCGTTTTGTTGTTTTTCTCTGAAAAAAGTACAAAGTTAAATAATTTTTCCCATTCGACCCTCACTGAAAAGTGACTGAACAACCCCTAAGCGATTCCAGTCTGTTCTCGCATTACTTATATTTAGTATATGTTATTTTCTAATGTTCTCGTTTGAGAAGAAAAATATTTGAAAAGAATTTTAATTTCTTTTTTACTTAAAATTGCCGAGTTGCGTGAAATCTGTAACTATTCAGTTTGAGCCATTTTCTAGTATAAAGCCTACAAAACAACTACATTTGACTTCAACACGCTCGCAAGAGTTTTTTTTTTATTTACACATTTGGTAAAATATAAAAATAATAATCTGAATTAGTTTCTCTTTTCAATTGTCCCGTCAACCCCAAGAACTTGACCTGCTGTCTTAACAGATCAGCCGCTGTTTACGCGCGTATTTCGGTCCCGTGTGAACAAGCTATAAGCGTGTTCCATTTGTCCATGTCCATTCACATTCGTCAACTAGATCGGTTTCATATGCGATTAGTACCAGACTTTCAGGACGCTGGTCAGCCATTGTTGAACGCAAGGTGGTCTTAACCAACTTCATCTTGCTAAATCCTTTTAGGGATTGTTAAGGTAAGGTACAATTTTAATGGCAAAAATAAATAAACCTGGTGTTTCTTAAAAAAGAAACATGTTAGCCAGCTTTTTGAACGATTTCCGTACTAGTGGTAAGACATCTTCCATTCACGAAAGACTTTGAACATATGTTCAATCTTTTTGTTCGTTTTTGATGCTCTCCTGGTGACATTCGAGGTCATATCGAAACCAGGCTAACCCGTTTTTGAACTCTTCTCGGTTTATCACCGGAAATGAGTCGAGTAAGCTGTCGAAAATGGACTAGTCGTCACCGTGGTATTATTCCTCGAATGTATTTGTAGTTGGAAATGATTCAAGTTTAAGTAGGTTACCTAAATCTTGAAAGTTACGGAAATTGAGGAGATTACGGGAATCACCCGCTGAACGTTCCGGCATGCTGTGTTGTCTGTCTGCAGGAATTGCTCTGGTAAGTTGGGTGAGGGTCAGCCCGGTAAGCTGTGAGTCTATACTAATCCGGTAAGCTGCAAAATTCTGCTAGATTCTCAAGTCCGGCAGATCCCCTAATCGAACCTTCAGTAAATAACCTGAGTGAAGTTTCAGTAGATTCTTTGAGCAAAATTTCGGTAGATTCCTTGAGCAGAATTCCTGTTGTCGGTCGGGCAGATTCCCTAAAAATCATGAATTTCGTGTGATGATAAATTTTAACTGGCGCTGGTAGAGCTTCTGGGGTGGCGCAGGGGGGGGGGGGGGGCTTGGGACGCCCCTGGTAGTAAGCGTGGCAACTACGATACCTGTGACGCGGTCGGCGGGATTAACGCATGGCGTTATATTTTGCCGAAAGGAGAGAAATTCGTTCCAGCTTAGACGCCAAGAAGCTTTAAGCAGGGTGAAACACGACATATGACAACTTTACCAATTGTTTCTTAGGTCCATCTGTCCGTCGGTGCCTGAATACCGGTCAGTGGAGTGAAGAACCCCCAGTCTGCGTAGAAGTAGTGTGCATCCAACCAGAAGCAGTCGAGAATGGGCAGCTCGTCTCACGTGCCCCATACAGCCCAGGGGACAACCCAGTCTACGTCTGTGACCCGGGGTATCAACAGATAGGGAACGCCCCTATGTGTACAGAAGAGGGCCGTTGGGATCACGGGGAACTTCGGTGCGAGCCCCTTGAGTGTCCATCGCCGCCTGTTTTGGGGGATGGGTACATGGTAGCCAAGAGGAAGACCTCTATATCTGATAGTAGATGGGCAACGCCATACGTAACGGGAACGGAGCTCAGTTATTTTTGCAAGTAGGTTTGTTTTTATTCCGCTCACAGGATACAGTCAAACTGCTCAAACTTGCAGTATTACAACCCCAACCCCCCCGGCCTACCTACATTGCTCATGATCCATTTGTCATTGTTTGAGGGACTCAAACACCGGTTAGATAGCGAGATTCCACACTATGTCAGAGTTTCTTCATTGTCATTCGTTAGGTTTTTAATTTCGGTATGTTCAGAAGGAACGGCTCGTTTAGAGAGCAAAGGTCTGGGCGCGACTCTCTATAATGTTTTGCTCTGGTACTACCTGAAGACTGACTGCGTTGTGCCATGCGCCTCAGTTTGCCTTACTCAAGTTCAGAACACCAAGTGGACTAGTTTCTAAAAGTCCCCTTATTTCTCATAGAGAGACTGCAGCCTACCCAAGTAAAACGGAAAGGAGCTTACTATAGTAAGGAGTACTATAGTAAGGAGCTTACTAGTAAAAAATAAATCTGCTTAAATTTACCACAATTGCCCCAACACATGAACAGCCCAGTCCAGTTACGCTGTTTCTTTTATTTGTGTTTACTTATAATTTTACTTTAACGATTTGAAACTAAGAAAGTTCATTCCATTGGGGTCGACTAAAACCAGGAAGGGAAGGGAACACGAGAAAAGCAGGAAGGCATACTAAAACCAGGAAGGGCATACTAAAACGAGGAAGGCTTTCGCCAGAATTCGCCGCACTGTTCCTTTCCTCTATTATATTCTTAGAGGGGGCGACAGATTTTCAAATTCAAAATTCACAATCCCTTCCTCGTTTTAGTACTTTCAATGTACTAAAACGAGGAAGGAAATGGTGGACTTGCTGACCCCTTGCTGCCGACCCTACCGTCAGAACGAGAAATGAAAATGTGAATTACAATTTTAGAGTAGCCGACCCCTCGCTGAACTTAATGCCTACCCATGTCAGGACACTAAAACGAGGAAGAGATGGTGAACTTTGATTTTTTTAAAGTCACCGACCCCTCAAAGAATACTAAACAGAGGAAGAAAACGGTGCGGCTTTCCAGTTTTGAATTCTGGCGACAGCCTTCCTCGTTTTAGTATGCCCTTCCTCGCTTTAGTATGCACTTCCTGGTTTTAGTATGCATTTTGCTTTTCTCGCGTTCCCTTCCCTTCCTGGTTTTAGTTCCCATTCCATTTTCATGCTAAGCGCGTCTTTCTTTTGTTGAGGATTAGCCAAATTCGCCTTTGTTTCTGGGAAAGCACTTTTTGATGAAATTCTGCTCGACTCATCTGCTAGACACTCCAGTTCTGTTGCAGCAAATGCAAAACTTTGAACATGTCTCCAGAGATCTTGTCCGAGGGAACTGTCTAAAGAACTGCTTTTTCTTTCAATTTGCCCGAAAAAGTTTTTACTACGCTTGCCTTCCGGCCAAGTGCCATATACTGATAACTTTTCCGTCTGTCTGTCGGTCAGTCGGTCCGGTGATCGTGAGTTAGGGTACTTCCAGATGTGCTAGGACGATGAAACTTGGAAGGCAAATCAGCCGACCGAACTGTCTTGAAAATAGTCACTTCCCTGGTTCGACCATCGTGGGTGGAGGGGAGGGAGGGGGAATCCGGAATATTGAGGCATGCGTATCTTTCGAATGGGTGATCGGATCTGAAGGAAACTTGATATGTGAGAAGAACACATGCCTCACAGTTTTATGTCCGGGCCGGATCCGACGATTGGGGGGGGGGGGGAGGGAGGGAGGCGGTACTGGAAATATCGTCACACACTTATAGTGGAGTGATCGGAATGAAACTTGATTGGAAGGACAAGCACAGATCCTAGATACATCGTTGACATAACCGGATCAGATCCGGGCACAGTAGGGGGAGTTGGAGGTTCAGTCCTGGAATTCCGGTTATCACGGTTAAGGTACTTGCAGATGTGCTAGAACGATGAAACTTGGCAGGCGTATCAGGGACCCAAACAGATTGTCTTGAGAATAGTCATTTAAGATTTGACCACTGGAAGGGGGAGAGGACTGAGGGAGGGATCTTGAGGCAAGCATGACTTTCGAACGGGCCATCGGACACAGATGAAACTTGACAGTTGGAAAACTCGCGGATGTCCCACTTCGTTTCCGGACCAGATCCGATAACTCTGAGGAGGGGGGGGGGGGTGGAGGGGGCTGGAAATCTCCGGACAGGCTTAGAGTCGAGGGATCGGGATGAAGCTCGGTGAGAAGGACAAGGACAAGTTATATACATTTTAATAGAAACGGACCAGATTGGCACACTGTGTGTGTGTGTGGAGGGGGGGGGGGGGGGTAGAGGGGGTTTCCCAGAATTCTGGTGATCGCTAGTTAAGGTACCTACAGATGCACTTTGACAATGAAATTCAGCAGGTCTATTAGGGATGCGATCAGATTGACTTGGAAGCCAGATAACTATAATTTTGGGTCGTGCAGGGTTGATTGGATTCGAAGGAAACTTGATAATTAACAAGAGGACGTGTTTCTGATCTAACGATACACTTTATTAATCCCACAAGCCTCCACAAGGGCCCATGATCATTTGTACCTCTAGTATATGCCTACAAATGAGTTTTAAAGTGCGTATCTTAACTGCAAAGTGAAAATAATACTTTTGATCAAAATATACATTTTCGTGATTCCCAAGGGCCCATGATCATTTTTGTCTAAGGGTTTTGCTTAAAAATTACTTTCCAACATGCTTAAAGCGCCAATCTTGCCGCAAAGTGGAAAAAACATTCTCAAGAAATGACGCATTTTAAGATACCCAAGGTCCCATGATCATCTGTGTCCCAAGTATTTTTCTTACAAATTCAGTTCTAGCACCATTAAAGTGCGCATCTTAGCCGGAAAAAGCAAAAAAAAAATACTTTCGAGCACGTGATACACTTTCGTGATCAAGGGCCCATGATCATTTGTGTACCCAGTGCTTTTGCTTATAAAATCGATTCCTAGCCCCCTTGAAGTGCGCATTGTAACTGCAAAATGTATGGCATATTATTTACTAAACCGTACATATCGTCAATCGGAAAGGTCCATAATCATCTGTGTCTCAAGACAGCGCAAATCTTAGCTGATACCTTTAGCTACTATGTATGCTTCCAAGTGCCATATGAGCTTACAGCTCTTGTTTAAACAGCCAACGGTATGCTTATTTGAAAATAAGTTGTGTAAATACTAAAACAGTCGCTTTTCTTAGCAAGAATGATCTGTAATTCTTGTCCTATTTTAGTGACGGCTTTAAGCTGATTGGAGGATCAACGCTTACCTGTCTCGGAGGATATGGCTGGACTGATGCAGGTAGTCTTGGGACATGTGAGCCTGTTAAATGCCCATCTCTACCCAACCTGGAACATGGATTTGCGATTCTTGAAGGCTTTGATGTTGGAAAGACGGTAGAGTTCCAATGCGAGACTGGATTCGAACTTCAGGGAGATAGCAAAAGGGTATGTATTCAAAAATTAGACACCCTTGCTTGTACTTAGGGGTGGGCCGTTAGGTTGACGTGAAAACGTGACTGAATTATTTGGTTCACCTGAGATGGAAGTCGAAGCACAGAGGCGACAGATCACGCTGCAAACAAGTTTCCAGAGCGTGCTATACCAACAATAACGTAAAGACGTGTAAGAGAAGAAAAATGAACTTATTCAGGCTGCGACAAACACGATTTCATGCTCTTGCTCTCTAGACTCTAACCCAGAGCAAAATAACACTAGTGAGTAGCGTCAAGACCTATGCTTTCTTTGCTTCGCAAACGGGCCATACTCACAGCGGCGCCCACTATTCTTGCGACGTTTAAAGCGAGACAAACTTGCGGGTTTAGAAATAAGATAAGATGATGTCTGCACACATCGAGGAAACTGGGGAGGTTGTATCTTTTTTTTTGCTTTGTTCAGAATATGAAGTTATTGGAGCTAGCGCTGGTGCACGACCGATTGAGTTACAGTAGGGACGTTCACTATCGGTAGTGGTTCGAGTGTCACAGTTATTCTAGTGTGTGTCACTTTTTTTAGGTCTTGGCATTACTCTCTGTATTGTTTTGCTCTGCATCTTCCCGTGGAGTTGTCGCGGACTTCTACAAAAGTGGAATAAGCCGCGAATACATTCGTAAGATAGTATCTAGAAAGTTTGTTAAATGTCTAAAGTGAAGAATAATTGTTGGATGAAAAACTTTAAACAATAAATAAATTATGCTTAAGAATTAAGGAGGTAAATAATTTCAGAAATGTAAACAACATAATAGTTATTGTCAATAATAGATTGTGTAGGTGAAGGATACTGTTTCATCTGCTGTTTGATGAGATAGCGGATTTGATTATAAAGTTCTTGAGTGTATTACGTTTGGGGTTGAACAGAGCCGGTAAAGATATTTCTTTTTTTTACTCCCTACCCTGTAAGTTTACTAGGCTTTGGCTTTTTTTGAAGTCTCTAAAGGGACGGCGTCTAGCACGCCAACTCGGCTAGGGACTTCCAAGTGATGTCTTTTGGCGTTGCTGTCGTCGGTGGCTCTGGACCGCCACAGGAGTGTCTTTCTAAAATTAAGCCCCACCTCTCTATTCGCGTATGATTGGTTCAGTCGGAGGCAGAGCAAAATAACATTAGAGAGTAATGTACGAACTTTGAAAAAGTGACACACAGTCAAACTGCAGCGACACTATCTGGAGACTGACTGCAGAAATTATCGTGGCATATCGCTCGTAGACATAGCCGGGAAGATCTTCGCCATAATATTGCTTAGTCCGAGTCTATGGCGAAGAATCTGCCCCATTCGAAGTAGAAAGCGGCGTCAGACAAGGCTGCGTACTTTCACCAGTTTTGTTCAACTACTGTATGGACTGGGTCCTAGAAAATGCACTTCGTCGATCCAAAGGCATCCCTGTTGGCCTAAACGTCACTGTCACAGACATAGACTACGCCGATGATGTCGATCTTCTCGCCACCGATGTCGCCGAAGCCCAATCTTCACTGGATAATGTAGCGTTGTTTGCTGAGATCGGTCTCCGAATCAACACCAAGAAGACCAAGACCATTGGACTCCACATAGCCCAAGACTACCAAATCCCCCTTTATGGTGAGATCCTAGGAAAAGTCAACAGCTTCACGTACCTTGGATCGGAGATCGACAGCAAAGGAGCCTGCGACCTCGACATCCAGAAGAGGATCGACAAAGCACAAGCAGTATTCTGGAAATTACGGCTTCATCTTTGATCCCGAAGAGAGATCAGCAAAAAACTAAAGTCTGCATATATAAAACGGCTGTCCGATCAGTCCTATTCTATGGTGCTGAATCCTGGTCTGTAAAAGCAGCACAGAAGCGAGCTGTTGAAACTTTCGACCATCGATGCCTTCGTTACGTCCTCAGAGTGAGGTTTGCGGACAGAATATCGAACGCTGAAGTCCGCCGTCGCTGTACGAATATAGAAAGAGCCAGAGCTGTCATCAAAACCCGTCACCTACGTTGGCTTGGTCACGTCCTCCGGTGCCCAAATGACCGCCTAGTCAAATAAGTTGTCCTAGCAGAACCCCTTCCCTCTTGGCGAAGGAGACCGGGTGGTCTACTAAAAATTAGTGGACGACCGTCAGAAAGGACCTTTAGCGTGTAGGCGGTTTCCGCCGCTTCGGAAGAAGATGGGACAACTGCTGGCTAGATTTTGCTCAGGAGCTGGCGCAAGATAGAGGCAACTGGGACACCAGTGTTCGGCAACTCATGCATGCCGAGTGAGGCGGCAATCGTCTGGTCCAGATACAAGTACAAGTAAGTTCACTATCTCCACTAGAGGACACGAACATCACTCCTGCAACTCAACCAGTCGTTAACGAGCGCGGGCTCGCCTGGCTTTGCACCGCATGTTAGCCTTGCTAGAATTTTCTGCGTCCGCCACTGCACACACGAACAGGGCGGTGCTGCTACGGAGGCCCATTTTTGATGCATGGGAAGGATAGGTCTTCGAACTACTCTCTAGAGTAATTTTGCTCTGGTCGGAGGTACGGACTGTACAAACTAATTAGAGATAGTTCGTTGGCAATGTTATTCAACATTGGGTGTATTAGGTAAGTCTGAAATACGTCAGACTCTCAAAAATACAGTAAACTGGGAAACAGTTGAATCCTTCAAAAAATCCACTGATCAGGAGTGGCCTGACGTAGAGCTGAAGCTGAATGGAGTGCACGTTGATACCAGCATCACTGTTTGAAGTAAATCACAAGGCAAACCATCATACATAGCTACAAACTAGAGCCAACTATGGAGCGAATTTTACAGGAGAGAAATCCTCAGCACGATAGCACGATCTAACGTCGTTTTCGCAGTTACCGTGGTACCTGGTACTACGGTCAAAAAGCGTTTTTGCAGTTATCGTGGTATCTGGCCAGTCGCCGTAGTAACTGATATTCAGATACCACGGTCGGACCGTGAGGACTGATCGTGGTATCTGAAAATTTGTCTCAAAGAGTCTAGTTTTTTGTCAAACTTGTGGACAAAAGTTATGTCACTCTATATGTAAGTTCAAGTTCAAGTTCTTTGTATTGACAATCTTATATATATACAACTAACATAGACTTTTTGGATGATTTTTGGAAGTACAAATCCAGTAATTGTCGTTTTTGCAAAGCAACCGTATATCAAATACCACGGTAACTGCAAAAACGACTAATTACAGATCCAGTTACCGTGGTAACAGATATCATGGTATCTGCAAAAATGCAAATCTGATTTTGCTCCGGGCTGCAATTTAAGGTAACAGAGAATTCAGCCTTTCATGAGTCGAAATGTCACCAGTGTAGGACCATGTAGGACCATCTTGCAAGTTAGATTTTTAATGTGAAAGAGCATTTTACAGATGTGTTTACCGAGCGGAATGTGGGATGGAGAAGATCCAGAGTGCGTAATCGGAAGCTGTACGAAACTGGTGGCGCCAGCTAATGGTTTTCTCGAAGGACACGACACGGATGTTCATTCGATCACAACCTACCAGTAAGTACATCCCCCTCATTCTTCTTTGTTATTTTCCTGACCTTTGGGGCTGCGCAAGTTGTTGGTTTCTCTTCCCCCTCACATGCCCCCATCCGGGACTATTTTGTTTGGGATTGGATTTTCTTCCCTGCCGATGTTAGGGCTCTCTGAAACACACGAACTGTGGAAACCCAAACAGCATTTGGACACCCAAACAGCCTGAAACGCAACTAGAAACATTTTTTTTTTTTTTTTAGACACCTTGGAATTTAAGAACATAATTATGAAAAATCATTAGCCATATCCAAGCGGCAGTATCGTATTCCGAATGGTTTTCCGTTTCTTCCGCAAAATAGCTCTTGCCCGTTCTGACTCTCTTTGACACAGGTGCAGCCCTGGTTACATGCTGGAAGGTGGGGATTTCCTCCGCGAATGCCAAGCTAGCGGTGATTGGACAGGAAAACAACCGCGGTGCAGTGAGATTCGTTGTTTGCTTACAACGCCATTACACGGGACAGTGGATATCGAAGGTATGTTTAGTACAAATTTTGTAACAATCCGCATACGATAAGCGCCGATCATCTTATACAATAGCTCTCGTCCATAAATCTGAAGCGTGGTTAGGGCCTAGCTAGCAATTCCGCGCTTTCTGTTGTTTTCCTCGGATTTTGTCTTCTTCCGTTTATGGCTAGATGTCCCGCGGCTAGTCTCGCACTATTTTTGTGATTGCATAGAGCCGGTAAATATATTTCTTTTTTTTTACTCCTTACCCTGTAAGTTTACTAGGCTTTGGCCTGTTTTATAGCTTCCATCCAGAAAAAGAGTGTTGGCGAAGATTTGAAGTGTTGACAGATCTTCATCTGTCATCTCGTCGTCGACTAGAAAGTGAAATCACATTTTATGATCCCAAACGAAATCGTACCTCGTAGGTGTCTTTCTCTGTCTATCTATGTTTCTGTCTTGTAGCTGTATCATTGACATCGTCATGAATCGCTCCATCATGTAGTGGCACTCATCGTCTCCTATACTTGTTCTTGGAGTTTGCTTCCTACGCCCTCTCTTTTTCAAACGTTTCTCGACCTACTTGTCTCCCTTCCAGGAGAAGGTGGCTTAGGCTCTGTTGCCACCTACAAGTGCAATGACGGCTATAGGATCATTGGGCCATTAAAGCGAACCTGTGGTGATAATGGAGAATGGAACGAGGCAGAGCCATCTTGCCAGAAAATTAGGTGCTCACATTTGTCAGATGTCGAGAATGGTCAGCGGTTCGGAAATGAATCTTTTGCCGGAGCTTCGGCAGTCTTTGAATGCAAGAAAGGGTAAGTCCTGTTTTCGGTGTCCCTGTTAGCTAAAGCAAGCCGGAATTCCTTCTTCATCCGTAGCCTCTACTTAAAGTTTAACTGAAAGGGCAGCTTATTTTTACATATGATATTTGAATGCACTGGATTATTTTGAATCGTTTAAAGGAGTTTGTATTTCCCCCGGGGCTCTAGTAATGACGTGCAGAGCCTCGTTTTTGTTGCATGCTGCAGGTCCACTTCTCGGCCGATTCCGGACTGATTCTTTCTAAATCCGTTTTTGCACTGCAGCGCTTCCGAGGAAGACGGCAGCGCTTCTCAAGAATCACGGACTTGCTCCATGACCAAGTCCGTGCTTCCCTGCAAGATGCTGCAGCGCTGCCGCTTCAACCAAGAAGAAAGTGAATCCAAAAACGCATATTATGCAAAAGCAAAGAAGTGCTGCAGCAGCGATGCGGCAGCGCTATTGCAACAAAAACGAGGCTCAGAGTGTGCGCTGCTTGTAGCGCAACCCAAAATTCATTAAGACATGAAGAGTTTGAATCTCAAAACCGGACTGCATTTCTAGGGTTATTGACAAGATCGGACAAGTTACGCATTTAGTAAGAAGGAAAATGATGTTAAGATGTGTCTTGCAAGAAATTGGACATTTGTATTGCAGTTTTCGGCAGCGGCTTACATTTATAGTTGGTAAATTTGTGAAGCGTATAGAGGGACAAGCACATTGCGTTACCTCAAATCTGAAAGAATAAACTCATTCGATGAAATCGATTATCCAGGGATAACGGACAAACAAAATGACGCATTTCGGGGAGGGGGGCGAGGTTTTCTGGCCTATTTAAGTGAAAAAGTGATGTGTACCTAGACTGTCAGATGTAGCAACCCGGCCAGAATTCGGAAAAATTGCTATCATAACTTCAAGCTTCCGTCACAAGATTCATCATTTGATCTTCTTATGCGAGTCGAAAGCCAATATCCTGTTCGTTAATTTTTAATTCACGTCTACGTTCATACATGCTCGCTATTCCTTAATAATACTGATCTTTTGCTGTTTGAAGACTTGCTAAAAACATGCGAACTAGATTTGCATTAAAGATGTCCCGTTTTATAAAATCTTTTGTCCCCATATTTCTAAATTGGTGATTTAACGTGTTTATGGCTCCCATTCTTTATCGAATTTGGTAATTTATCCAAAGTTTGTTCAGCCCGCGCCAATTTCAGAGCTCTCGCTAGAGCATACCAAGCATACGTCATTACGAACTGTGTCGCCCATCGAGGCTTAACTTTCTCTAAGAAGTTTAATGATCTGTTGTACCTATTCACGTCCTCGCTATTATTGTTACCTTGAGCCTCAGCGCATCTTCTCTGCAGGTATGAGATCAGCGGCGTTCATGAGCTATACTGCCGAAACGACGGGACCTGGTCCCATGACCCACCAGTATGCCAGCGAGTTACATGCCCCCATCCGGGACTGCTGAAGAACGGAAAAGTCTCAGGACTCGTTTTCCAATACAATTCCAGCGTTGAATATTCCTGCCATCCAGGCTTCGACCTCCAAGGAGAGAAGAAACGCTTTTGCCAGTCTGACCGAACCTGGTCCGGCGCAGCACCTAAATGCGAGCCGAAGAAGTGCCCTGAACTATACTTACAGCATGGACTCGTGAATTATACGAATCCGTTTTACAAAGGAGTCGCTAAGTTCACCTGTGACAGAGGATTCAATCTTATTGGGGCAGGAGAAGCTAGCTGCGACGCTATTGGAAAGTGGAACCAGGAAACCCCTTTATGCCAGCGCGTGACATGCGAAAAGCCGAACATACCCAATGCAGCTGTTACCGAAAAGACGTACGACTTTGGTGACAAACTGGAATACACTTGCGATACCGGATTTAAATCTGACCTCGAGCCCTCCGCGTGCGAAGAGTCCGGGCAGTTTTCGAACCTACCAAACTGTGAAGAGATTGTGTGCCCCTCAATACCGCCAATTGCCAACGGAAACGCTAGTACAGTAGCAACTGCATTTGGTACTGAAGTTGTCTTTACATGCGAACTAGGATACGGTTTAGTTGGCTCTAACGTAGCCAGTTGCCTTGTTACTGGATATTGGAGCTCCCACCCCCCGGTTTGTAGCCAGTTGCTCTGCAGCGCGCCTCCTTCCTTAGAACATGGAGAAGTTTCATTGCTAGAGAGCTACAGCTACGGAGCCTTAATAGCGCATAGCTGTGATGCGAACTACGTGCTCATTGGGCGAACAGAAAGGGAATGTGGGCCTAACGGAGATTGGTTAAGTGAGCCACCGGTTTGTGAAAGAGTTGTGTGCCCGCAACTGCCTCAGCTGGCAAACGGCAGTTTCGACCCAGAGATTTTGGCTGCAGGCGATACTGTCAGTTTTATTTGTAATGAAGGCTATTTGCTTAATGGAAGTAAAGCCTTAAGCTGCCTGAGTTCGGGAGAGTGGAGTGGTACTTTGCCGACTTGTAACGAAGTGAAGTGTGTCCTGGATCTTAGTGATACTGCTCTCATCCCTAGTAGTGCAGAGGCAAGTTGGGGTAAGAGCGTATACTTTTCGTGCCCTCCAGACCATCACCTAACCGGTGCAAGGGAACTTACGTGCACAGAAACAGGGGTTTGGCATTCACCTTACCCATTTTGTACGCCGAGCATTTGTTCTCCCCTAAAGAAGTTGGAAAATGGGAAACTTATTGGAAATAATTATGTGAATGCAGTTGTTACGTACTCGTGTGGTCCTGGTTTTGTGATTGTTGGCAGTGCAGAGAGGACGTGCTTACCAAACTTAACCTGGTCGACTGAAGAACCCGTGTGTACTCGTGTGAAATGTCCTCAGCCGGAAGTTATTCCGAACGGTGAACTGGCTTTAAGTGGAACAACTTTCGAAGATAAAGCCGAGTACTCGTGTGATACTGGATATTACTTACTTGGGGAGAAAGTTAGAACTTGCATTGCTTCTGGTGAATGGGACTCGCCTGAGCCTTCCTGTGAGCTGGTACAGTGCAGTATTCCAGTAGCTCCGGAGCATGGAGACTATGAACTTTCCGACCTTACACCAGGTAGGAATATCTGTTTTGTTGGCTAGAATCTTAACTCTGGAGGGGAGGAGAAGGGTGTCGGTAACGCCGAGCAGTTCCTGACATCAGGTGGAAAATTCGATAAGCCGTTGTGAGATCTTTCGGTCTGTTGTTTACTGACACAACGACATAAATTTCTGAGAGACTTATCACAGACTTGTACCAAAGGGTATCACTAGCTATTTACCTTTGGGGTGGGGGGGGGGGGGGTCCAGCCGGCATAAAAATATACCCACAAAACGTGCCGTTGAGAAATCGCAGCAAAATCATAGTCGTTCGAGAACTTTCTTCCCGAACTGCACCAAGGCCCAAAAAGGGTGAAAGGCGGAAGCGACTTATATCAGATTTTGTGAATAGAAACATGACATCGCGTGGCCTGGCCAAGCCATCTTAGCTTCTGAAGACAAACCGTCCCAGGAGTGTGGTCTTGCAACGCAGTCGTTCCAGCAGTGATATGTTGGAGACTCTCTGTCAGGGGAGGCGCTAGCCAAAATTCGAGGGGGGGGGGGGGGCCTGCCGCCCATTTCAGCTTTTCGTCTCATATGTATTCAGAAATAATACATAGGCTAGATGGCACTTTACAGAATTCAGAAAACTCGTGATACTTGCAAGCGTTGAAGTCCTATCTCTGAGCTCAGGGGCGGTTCGAAGGGCTTGGGCATGGAAGGTGACTGCCTCAAAATATACGACTGGCAGACGTCCGGCAAGGCACAAGAGTCATACCAATTAGAAACATAGCGAAGAAACTCAAAACCACATGCGAGAAAATGTACAAATTTAAAGAGACTTAAGACGAACGTCATTCATATATCAGGAATTCGCTTCCGCAATCGTCTTCCCCGTAGCAGTTTCTAGTGACTCAGACAGATCCAAAATGAACGCCGCAAGTGAAATTTTTGAAGTACGAGATGACTTTTTTCAAGCAAACTACTACCCCCCCCCCCCCCTCTCCCAACAAAATCTAGCTTTTAATGTGACCCAAGCCCCGAAATTCCAAGCTTAATCCCCGAATGAAATGACGCGACCTCTCAGTAAATAGAGCCTACTACAAAAGGCGCCGCAGGCAAATTTTCTGGAATCCTGTGGTCAGAACGTCTTTTCGGATCCTGAACGAAAGTAAGGGCCACTTAGCACTGATCTACCCGTCTGCCTTGCTTCACAACGAATCTAGAAAATGTGAGACATTTAGCTGGAAGTTGGTAGTGTATAACTGTGCCTGGTAGTCTTAGCTGGAAGTTGGCCCTTTCGAGATTCGACCCTTTCCGAAGATTCGACCCTTTCCGAAAAAGAAGTACTGATCGTCCAGAAAAAAAACTTGAAACAGAGCAGACTTGTCCTGAATTTAAAGTTAGAAAGCAAAAGAAAATCAAATGACATGTTGAATATTCAGGACAGTCATTACATTTTCTCTCATTGCTCACGAAGCCAATTTATTTTTAAACGTCGCACTGGAAGAAAACTCGTATCGTCGAATTATTTTCGGTTAAAATACAAAAAAACTTTGCATGAAACTAATCTTGAAAATGTACGCCACAAGGAAAATCAGCCTGATGTTTACTTGAATCGAGAGTAAAACTTTAAACAGAGTTTTGAAGAATCTTTGGTTGAAACTAACAAATTCGTGAAAATGTTCGCCATAAGCAAAATTAGCCTGATTTTTACTTGAATCGCGAGATGTTGGTACACAACAGATTCTGTTAAAACTGTGCCCTGCAGGGGAAAATTCATGATTTGACAACTGTCTTTTACCGATCTTGGAAGCTCAGATCTGAAAATCGTACATTCTGACAAAATATAACTGAAAAATTCGAAAAAAAAACTAGAAATAGCCCGCCACCTCGTTGCGTAGATCTGGCAAGCTCGAAACATGCGACTGAGAATGCAGTATTATTGAAGTCTTTGAAAACTTTCGTGAACCCAGAACCGCCTTTGGCCAAGCTGGATGTCAACTCAGTTTCTTGGTAACCCTAAACTAGCCTTAGCCTACTGACTTTTCTGGGCGTTCTGCCAGCCCCTCCATTTAGCTTTCTTGGGTGAGTGCCCAGTTAAGCTCAATTTTTGAGTGTCGGGAGCTCGCAGAGCGCCCGTTTCATCTTTTTACTTTCTTGGAGGGGGGGGAGGGCGGTATCACTTCTCCCCCCCCCCCCCGTAGTGACGCCCCTGCTTTCTGTATTTTCGTTATGCTCGCGTTTCGACGCAGCAACTTCGTCTCTGACGCGGTGAACCGTCTGTAGTGTCGTCAGCTTTTAGTTACTCACAGAACATATATCTGACACAACTGTCAGCTGATCAACCCGTCAGTTCACTGAGCTGTCAGTTTCTCAAATGTCACTTCACTCACCCGACAGTGCGTCCAGCAGAAGTTTTTTTTTCCGTTGTATAAAGATTTTTTTTTTGCCAGGACCTGATAAAGATTTTTTCTCGCGACCAGTATTCATTTTGGGGTTCCCACTCATTAGCTCCGCGTGGAAATCTCTCAGCTTACGGCTTATGAGTGGGCACGAACACATATAGGAATTGTTTTAAAACTTTATCTCTCTTCTAGGAAGCTCAGCGGTATTCAGCTGCAAAGAAAATTACATCTTAGAAGGCTCTGAGATACTAACATGTTTACCTAATGGAGAATGGAGTGATATTGAACCAGCTTGCGTGAGAGTCCTCTGTCAACAGCTCTCACCTCCCGTAGGAGGAAAGGTAGATTTGACGGCTGTCTCTGTTGGCTCTCTTGCATCATACAGCTGTGACAGTCCAAGGAGACTTCTCGGATCAGCGACAAGGTAAAGAACGATGTTTTAAGCCTTAGTGCTATGGGGGGGGGGGACATGTTAGCTTTGCTTAGCCTGAAACTGACGAAAAAGTCACGTGTATAAAAAAGGTAGTCGAAGACAGGCTCTGGTCTTATTGCCGGTGGGTGACTGCCCGGACTTCCAGCAACTGACGCTTTAAATATGCGTATGTGTTGCAAGGCCCCTCTGGTAGGTGCGACGAATTGGGTTTTCGGTCCTATGAGGTTTTTTTTTTTTTAAGTAGATCAGTATAGAGACAAAAACCACCTTTCCTGCCCATGTAGCTTATCGATATTGCTGGTGTGCATAATTGTCAACTAGTGACGCGAACATAATACGTTATTTTCAAGGATTTGCCAAACTACTGGAGTGTGGAGTCGTGAAGAACCGACCTGCGAACTTCTCTCTTGTCCGCCTCTTGCTTCAACTTCTATGATTCTTGATACGGCAGCGCTGACAGCAGGAACTACCGTTTCTATCCGTTGTGCCACCGGATACAAGCTACAGCCACCGGAAGTCAAAGCATCCACGTGTTCGGTGGTAGGTGTGTGGGATCCAGAGCCGCCGCAATGTGTCCCAGTAAATTGCGGAAAACCAGAGCGACCAGAAAACGGAAATTATGTAAATGTGGAGAATACGACATTTGGAGCTGAGGCGGAATTTTACTGTCATGAAGGGTTCCGCCTAGAGGTAATGGTCTATATTTGTTTTTCTAAATTAGTATTGCGTTTTCTCGGCGTAGACTGGATTTTGATAACATTTCGTATTGGGACGCATATAGGCTACGTATAATCCTAAGCATCGTAGGAGTAAGATATATGATGTGATATTTTATTGCAAAGGCAGCCGGTCATAGCAACAATAAATGCGCTCGAAAAGAAGAAAAACAGATCACATACTCGTTGTAACAAACATATTTAGTTACATTAATTCTTCCCGATGTTTTGCTGGTATCCTGATGAACCTCGCTAAATTTGTATTACCCCAAAACATATATTCTCCATTATCTTAATTAGTCCGTAGCTTAACCCGACGAAAAATTATCTCAGTTCAGTTCAGTTCAATTCAGTTTATTTTACGACCCAAATACATTTAACTATGTTGCCAGTACCCGCCCCAAGAAAGGTACAAAAAAGCACTTGCAGTTGGGCGGGTACATAAAACTCATTTCCTAACTAATAATTAACTAAAAACAAAACATACCAAAAAATAGCACTAAAACAAGAAATAATAACCAATCTCTCATCAACTCATTTAATAATAATAATGAGAAGAAAAAACAAATAATAAGAAAAACAAGAAGAAAAAACTATGAACCTTGGCCTAACAAATACTTTTTCAATTTATTTTTAAATAGCCCCAGGTGCTCAGCCGCCCGAATGCTCTCCGGAACAGAGTTCCACACATTAGGCCCTGCAAATCTAGTAGGGAAACCGGCCCTGGTTCCACTTCTATGCGGGACAACGAAGTCACTAGCATGACGCGTTTCATAATGATGCAAAGATCTATTGTCACTAAAATAATCACGAAAAACCTCTGGACTTACATCACTCCAACATTGATAAGCACAAATCCCAACTTGGTACTCCCGCAGCTGTCCTACATTAAGCACTTGCAATTTTTTGAAACAAGCTGCAGTGTTGTGTACACCTTCGACATATCCACCAATAAGACGCATCGCTTTATTTTGAAGAATCTGAACACGTTTAAAATTCACATAAAAATTGCTTGCCCATAACATGCAGCCATACAAAATATATGGGTGAATCAAAGCGTGGTATAAAAGCAATAAAATTCTCGGAGGTAAAAAGTTTTTGAAACGTCGAATTGCTCCCAGACCACGGGCAACCTTTGTTGCAACAACATCACTGTGGCGTTTCCACGAAAGATTACAATCAATGTAAAAACCTAAATAACGGATTTCCTGAACCTGAACTACAGGCTTATTATCAAACAGAATTCTACCATTAATATCACTGGGCTTACCAACTCTAGAATATAAAATAAAATTAGTCTTAGCAATGTTTACTGATAACAAACCCAATCTAGTAAATACGGAGAAATTTCTCAGGACACCATTCACTTTCAAGACAAGACTATCCAAACAACGACTAGAAAACGTGACTGCAGTGTCATCAGCGAATGACGTTAAGCAACAATCCGGAAGATAAAACCTCATGCTATCTACGTAAACCAGATAAAGAAGTGGACCAAGGACCGACCCCTGCGGCACACCACACGACACTCGATAAGAGGAAGAAAAAACATCATCAATCATCACTTTAATAGACCTCCCGCACAAATAACTTTCCAACCACTTCAGACTCACTCCTTTAATACCCAAGCATTCTAGCCTCTGCAATAAAATTCTAAAATCTACCGTGTCAAATGCTTTCCTAAAATCAAAAAATACTGTTAGGGGGATCTCACCTTTTTCTAAACAGTTATTTACAAAATCAACAAGATGAATGGCAGCATGACTAGTAGAATGACCTTTTCTAAACCCGAATTGGGTGTCACTGAGTAGGCTGTGTTTCGTGAGATGGTCATATAGACGACGATGAATCACTTTTTCCAAGATTTTTGAAAGTAGAGGCAGAATCGAGATTGGTCTCCAGTTACCGGCATCTGACCTGGCACCCCCTTTATAAAGTGGGATAACTTTAGCTTGTTTCAGCGCTTCTGGAAAGGTCCCTGTTTCAGAGACAGGTTAATAATATGAAGGATACATGGTAGTATATACGTCATCACAGCTTTAAAAGTTCTAAGATTCACGCCATCTATCCCAGCAGAATTCGATTTTATGTTTTTCACTATCTTAATCACTTCATCATTTGTACACTTTTCAAATTGGAACTCAACACTGTCTCCACGAGAGTCCTCGAATTCTTCACTGAGAACATTTACCCTATCACACCTTACACTCTCTTGAATCGACAAGCCAATTTGAGAATAAAACTGGCCAAAATGATTCGCGACTATATTTTTATCACTCACAGAACTTCCGTTTATATCAATGCATGGCGACTGGCTACTTTTCTGATTTCCCATGAATTCATTAATAACTTGCCATGTGGCTCTTGTATCTCCCTTATTATCAGAAAATTTTTCTTCGAAATACATCTTCTTTGCTTGCCTTCTCATACTGTTCACCTTATTTCTCACTCGCTTGAAATCTGCAAAATCTCCGTCATCCTGACTATTCAGATATTGCTCGTATAACATATTTCTCTTGTTTATCGTGTCTATTATTTCTTCCGTAATCCACGGCTTGCGGGGATCGTCCTTCTTTTGTTTTGCCAGTCGCAAGGGACATGTTTTCTCATGAATCGGTTGAAAAAACTGGTCATAAGCTAGAGAAGAGTCATCGGAAATCTCAAGGACAGAGTCCCACTTAATACAACTCAACTCGACGGCAAAGTTATTCAGATTTTGCTTTTTCAGCTCACGTGTCAGTATTTTCTTTGACGGGAGACGTCCATTTTTAAGACACGTCACATGAGCAATTACCGGGAGATGATCCGAGCCAGGATATATAATCACATCAGAACAGCTTTGACTCAAGTAACTACGTCCCACGAAAACGTTATCAATTAGGGTCGCTGAATGACTAGAAATTCGGGTGGGTACACAAGTTAAAGGTACACAAGTTCGGGTAGGTACACAATCTCAAAATAGTAGTATGAAGTTGTACGAAAAAGTAGCATGCAGTACCAACTGATGCTACTACATGCTACTATAGCAAGACTGGATGCTACTGGAGCAAGGCGGGACGCTACTGAATACCACTGCTTATGATTAGCCCAGAGTGAGGCTCTAAAAGTATTCTCTACTACTGCAAATCAATACCTGCAACTTTTTCGTATAACTACCATACAAATACACAGACTACATATTTTTCATCGGGAATATCTGTTCATTTCTGTCAGTTGAGGTCATCCGTGTTTTAAGTTTACAAAGAAGCTTCTCTTGTAGCGAGATGTTGCTCTATCGTCAGACAGTTCTTGGTCAGCTGACCAACACTAATAACAAAAATAAAATTAAAAACCATACGAAGGTGGAGTATAGCAGCAAAGGCACTAACTACCCTGATGGATGTTGACAAGTAAAGGACGAAATGTAATTTTGTCAGAAGACAACATAGAACGCGAGCGAAACGCTTCCGTCTTCCTTGTTCCGTACGATCTCTTGAGCAAAGGATCGAGTGGCAAGAACCGATGGTCCTACTGGAGACCAAAATTATACGATAAGCTTGAGCGGGTACTGACGGCCAGCTCTGAATGCATAGCATCAAGAACAAATAACGAGCAAGAACAATGGTCTCTCGTCCATCCACCGACTAAAAATGTTCCGACAACAATGAGCGGAGGTGGACCCATTTCTTGGTCGCCCGTGTATACTCGTTGGTCTCCGACTCTCCGCCGTTACACACTTAAAGTCATTTACGAAGAAAACAACGTAGCCACTAGCGAGGCGGATGTTCTGGCCTGTTCACACGGGAAGGAAACAGCGTTGATTTTGTTTGAGTAGACGCTGGCGTCTGATTAGTGAAGATTAGTGATGCGAAAAACAAAAAGCGAACTTGACGATGGTCATTCATAATCGCTTTTGTTACACCATGACCATACGTATGAAGATTGAAATCCCTTGTGACATTCCTTTTTATGTCTCTCGGGAGAACCATACAATGCAAACCGGGATTTGAAGCACACTCACTGAAGTCATGACCAATTGAGTTTTAACATCTGTAGTATTATCTTTGTCAGACGAGTGTAAACTAAGAGTAACGTAATTAACGCTTTCGAGGATTACTGAAATTACTGAAATGGTAGAATAGCATGGAATAGTCAAAATAATACCAGTCGGTGAGTGTATATTTTGTGTTTTTTCTTCTTTTTTTCCGAAATGTATAATTGTATACATTTCGATTTAGTGAGTTAGATTTCGATTCAGTAGTTAATTGAAAGACGAAAGTTCACCTCAACTTGGTCTATCTCGTTTGTCTTTTAGTTCACTACTTACAAATAATTCGATGTAAACGGTTTATTTTCCCATCAAAGAAAGTCTTTGGTTTTCGTACTGAGGCCTTGCCACATGGGTTCTAGTTTGTCTAGGACCCACATAGAAGTCCTAGTTTTTTTTTTAAATTCAATTCAAAATTGTTTCTGGTTAGTTTGTCAGAGTAGAAGCCTATTCCATCTGCTTAATATTTGATAATTTCCACTTAGCCTATTAAACCTGAAACACGGCCTTTTTTTTTTTTAAAGAATCTGCCTGTTTTCATCTGATATTCTCAGATGAGATCAAATACCTGGAATGAAATTTATCTCTTCTTGTTCTGGATATTGACACCACTTAATTGAATTGACCCCGAAAAGATACAATTTACGTTACCATATATCTTACGTTACCTGTATACGGCCTTTGGGTTTTTCAATAAGATATATATACAGTTTGTCGTACTTTTAACTAAATTTGACGCATTTGTAAAATTTGACGCATTTGTAAAATCTGCTTTTCATCAAATGGCAGTTTCTGTATATTTTGATATTCTTAGGAATTTTCTTGTCAACCCCCGAAAGCTTGTCTGAATCAATGAGCCGGCAACCGCTGTTTCAGCGCCCGCCCAGCCCAGTGTGAACTATCACTGCTGCCTCCATTCGATTTTTCTTCCTCAGTGGTTTACTGCGTTACACCTTCTCTGTAGAGGTAACGACTTTTGATGTCCCGGGTAAGATCCACCTCCGCTCGTTTGCGTCGGGAGTCGACTCGTCTCAGCTTGGTTGTGTGACAGATATAGGGAGACAGCAGTTCTTGCTCTTATTTGTTCTTGATAGCATGGACGTTACCGAGCTTGAGAGGAACAGTATCAGGGTTTCGGGTACAGTGTATGCGCTAAGAAAGTCGATACTCGCAAATAAGGTCGTACTGAAAGGAACGGGACAGTTTCCCCACACGATTATCGGTCCTTCGTATTAGGTAACTAGAAAATCAGTTTTACGATCTATCCAAACAGCATTCACTAGTTTACTCGTGGTTCCGTCGAAAGTTTACCTTTCAAATTTGTTTCTAACCGTATTTCAGGGATCATCTACCGCATCCTGCAACTCCAGTGGCCTTTGGAGCGTACCTACACCGAGATGCCACCCAATCGTCTGTTTACAGCCTCCGACTGTTTCCAACGCGACCTTTATTTACCCCACGTCGAAAAGACATTCATACGGCAGTGTTATCCTCATAGCTTGTTT
This sequence comes from Branchinecta lynchi, assembly GCA_023053575.1. Classification (NCBI taxonomy): domain Eukaryota; kingdom Metazoa; phylum Arthropoda; class Branchiopoda; order Anostraca; family Branchinectidae; genus Branchinecta; species Branchinecta lynchi. Next base: position 15,836,224 of record JAKZAP010000007.1, read on the forward strand.
AGTGGGACTGCGAACTTCGAGCATTGGACCGTTTGTAGTTGTGTGCGAAGGTGAAGGCGAGTGGAAAGGAAACGTACCAGTGTGCTTGCCTTCCTGCCCAGATGTGGAGGTGATTGCTCGAGATTTACTATTTTTCTGCCAAGCTCCTTTGTTGAAAGCCCCTGTAAGCCCCATAGAACCGTCAAAAAAGAAGATGAATGGTAACAAAAAAAAACAGTTGAAATCTTTTGCTTTTATACCTACCTCCTGGTATTGAAGAGGGCACATAGATTAGCATCCCTCCCTCCTGGGAATAGTATGGGATAGAATTTTATTTTTCAAACTGTCACAGCGTTACCGCTGAATTTGATTGTCAGGAAACGCTGATTGTCATACAAAAAATGGTGAATAACATAACACTCTATCACTCCATAGTCTTGTCACGAAAGAAAAAAACACTACAAAGGACTAACTTATCGGTTATTGTGCACCTCAACAAATGCTGGAACAAAACTCCTTCTATATCTTTCATGAAGAAACACGTAGTAACTTTTCGGGAGGTTGGAACGGAAATAGTAACTAATAGTTACTATTAATAGAAGGGTGGAATACGCTCCTTCTAGATAAAAGAGTTCGCTCCTTTAGACTGTTGTTTGTTTGAAAAGAACCTTTCTGAGACAAAAACGATAAATCTGGAGAGAGCGATTTGGTGGAATGCTTGTCAACCAAAGAATGGTTTGTTGGTTTATCTTTGAACCGAACGTTACTGTTACAATTCGGTTTATTTATCTTTTACTAACATAAATAGTGCTGGGCAGGTCATTGCAGTTAAAAAGATCAACCAAGGGATATATTTACAACTGTAACCTATTATTTACATGTACAATTCACGGTTCAAGATACGATTCGTCAAAATACGAACGCGAATTAAAATGACGCGTCTTCAAAACAGTTACAAAAATAATTCGTCAAGTGACATTACTATTCTAATATTTATAAAAAAATACGATCGAGATAGAAAAAGTTCATCAAAGATGAGATGGTTTAAACTATTCATGTCTCAACAAAAATAAAGGAACTCGCTGAAAAGAATTATATGACATCAACTTTTAAAGAGCGTTGAAATACTGAAACAGTAACTGTGATCACTTACTGTTACTGTTAGAATACGGCAAAATCTGTGTATACAATGTGCAAGTGACAGGTGGAAGTTTCGCCCGTTATAACTGAAAATCATTCACCAATTGTCTCTTTAAGATACCCGCAAATGGTCGAATTCGAATTGGAGGAGATGTCGCTCACTACGATTGCGATCCTGGCTTTGACCTACTTGGAACTTCAACTCGGTTCTGCAGTGAAGAAGGAAGCTGGTCAGACAACGAGCCACAGTGTCAACGTAAGCAACTGATTATCATTCTTGAGTCAAACTGACTATAGATTTAAAGTGTTACTCCGTTAAGAAGTTGGTTCTTTCAATGACTCGGGTTCGCACCAGACTACTAGTTCTGTTGCTAACTCGTTATCTGATTAGTTGGCAAAGACGGACCGATGACGTCCTACCAGACTCGGTGTGTGAAATGAAATGTAAATGAAAACGTAAAATGAACGTAATAGATGGCCTGATTTTTTGCAGCGCAGCGCATGTCCTTAGTCGCTTCTGCACGGGGTAGTTTTATTGCACTTTGGATCTTTTTGCTATTTAACTTTCTTCTAAAAAACGGCGACTCTGGTATTCTCAGCCTTTGCTTTCCAATTCAAAGTAAAACCTTCCACGCGCAAGAACTCATGGAAAGCCATCTTATATATCCAAGCTTTCCAAAATAATTTTCCATTTCATTCTTGGGCTCGCTTTCCAAAACAACTCGCGTCGCTTTCCAAAACAAGCGGGGCGTCAAAAAAAAAACTCTGGAAAGCAAAGCGAGTTAGCCGAAGTCACAAAAACAGCCGCTGCATACAGTAGCGGTGCTTTCCAGACCGCCGAAATCGTCGTAAGATGATGACAACCACTTATAACTCTGATATTTTAAAGGACACCTGAATGAAGAGTACCAAGCATGATCCCTATCTGTGTGACTTCCTTTAACATTGCCTGCAGAAAACCCAATCCAAATACGAAATAGTGTTTCCAAGCTATGATTTTTGCTCCATTTTGCATCTGTCCTTATTTCAGTACCGAACAATTTTAGAAATGAACAAATTTCTCCAATCAACCCTTCTTCTGGAATATTTTTTAACCAGTTAAGCCCAAACGTATATGTAGAAGAAATTCCAATATGAACCGACCAGCGCTGTACAAGATTTGAATGAATTGCGCTTTTTGTCATGGAGTCTGCATGTGCAAACCTCCAGAAACGAGCATCCCTATTTTGAAAACGTCACGCTCAGGAGAAGAATGCTGTCCATGGCCATGGCTGTAAATGCATTGTCCATGGCGTGTGTTCAAGTATGGTTTCATTGTTCAGGTGTCCTTTAATGGGTATTTTTAGCTAAATTTATTTGTTATTATTTATTTACTTATGTCCCATCAGAATCTGACGCCAAATGGCGGAGTATAAAGAATATGTTAAATTTGCAGTAATTGTATAATTCTAAAAGGACGAGACTTAAGGTTTTGATGGGATCCCAGAAATTAAGTATCTAATCCAAATGATTGGTTATTGTAGATATTGGGTCTTCGCTAGAATTCTTGAACATTTTAATTACTAACATTTAGAAACAGATTAAGCCAATGGCCAATCGTCTGAGAAAACCAAGTTCATGGATGGATTCAGCATGTGTGTTTACCCCTACACGTCATGTCTACTTTGGCGAATTGGTCAAAACTTCCTGCCTTACTTCGGCCAAATTTCTGGTTTCGGCCGAATTCCGGATGAACTACTTGTCCGGCAAAATACTAAAGCTCAAAAACGAATTCAGAAGATCTTTAACGAATTCAGAAGAACTTTAACTTTAAAAAAAGTTTGGTTTTGGCCGGATTTTGAGCGAACTATTTATCCGGCGAAAAATAACTTTCAAATACTGATTCTGCATGCCGTCTTACCACTACATCGAACCTCTGATCAACTTCAGATAAAGCTTTTATCTGTAAAAAATTTTCCGGTTTCAGTCGGATTCCGGGCGGACTGTATGCCCGGGTAGAAAAATATTATCCTATACGTGTTCAGCATGTCTTCTTACCCCCAAATCGACTATCTCATTAGCTGTTAAAAAATATTTTGTTCGCCCCTTAATTTGGACACTCACCCTAAATGTAGGGCTACAGAGCCCATCTACGAACTTGACCCGTCCCTTGACCCAGAGAATCCTCACATCAAGTTCCATCAAAATATCTCATTCCCTTCGAGAGTTATTGTGCTGACAGAACGACGGACAACTTTTACGAAGTCATAGGTATCCCTGCACTTACGTTTGGGATCCCAAAAAACAACTGCTTTCGTTCGAGGTGTGTTGATCCACACCTGCTGTTAAACCGCATAGTATTTTACGCGGAATCTAGCGTCAGTTTGCGTCTTTCTCGACGTCGAATATTCGTATCTCTGATTGTCATAACTTGATGTCGAGCTTTCGATTTCCATTTACGTTCAGTTCGACTGGACGTTTTGCAGCATGAAGAGATTGCAGCCTACCCAACGAAAACGGATAGGAGTAGAAAAATAGTAATTTTACATCGTGAAGCTTAGGACTTTTGACTTTGAGACCGAATTATCCATGTTTTACAACTATTCTAAGCCTGTTAATAGCCCGAAAGATTTTGCTACAAAACGAACCCTGTTTCTTATTGGTTGGTTTTGAATGAAACATCATAACCGACCAATAAGATTTGAGACTCCGTTTTTGTTTTCAAACTTTGAAGTCTTCAAGCTCTCACTTCCATGGAAACTCTTTCGCAAAAATGGAACTATACAATCAAGGAATAGTCCAATTAACATTTTCAGAAAGTCCCTAGATCAGAATGATGACCTATACCTCCAAATGTTAAATTATTTTGTTATTCTCCCCTGTCCGTTTTCGTCGGATAGAGTGCAATCCCGAACGAGTTTTCTGCATTTCGCATGTGACTTATATTTACTTATTTAATAATATTACAGTATGTCATCAGAATGTCATTGTCTGAGTAAGGGATTTGTCATATTATTTTGCGTGTAACATAGAGTAAGAGACGTCACACCGCTTGAAGAAATACGTCGGCCGTTGGGGATATTGTAACCGCGTTGTGGAGGCGTGGCAGAATGGAAACCCCGACAAAACTGAGTGGAGCTATTGATGCTTGATCTGGCTCTGAGTTGATATCCGTCTATTCCGTCTTCGACATTACTCATCGCCGAGCAGTTAATGTAGGAGGCACGCTGGCCCGTTCTAGTGCGCGTCGAGAGAACCAATCAGCTTTTGACTTTGAAAGTTTCTTTTGTGCGGCTTCACAGCTATATAGCTATTTGTATAGGTATCCAAACGTGATGTGCCGTGTACTTCCTCCATCTCCATATTACTGAGATAGGGAGACGGTGGTTCTATCTCATTATTTGTCCTTGGTCCTATACAGTAAGACGAACCTGGGTAATTCCTGATGTGGGATAATTCCACCAGCATCAGTGACACACGTTGACAACCCATCAGTCGAAGCCTTCAATAAGTACTTGGATGCTGGATATTATAACAATTTCAAACGTCACTATAGAATGTTTTATTATTACATTTACCGTTAAGCTTTTAGCTCGTCGCCATTACTACACAAGTACAAACGGAATACATACTACCAAGAACAAATAAGAACAAATATTTGTTCATGATACTACAGAACATTTTATAATGTTTTGTCTTCCGCGATTGTGATCTGGCACGGATCACTGTTCCCTGGGTGGAATGTATCTTTCTTTCAGTAGTACCTTTTTGTATTCCATCCGGTCATTTCAGGAAAGTGGTGCCCCGAGCCGCAGCCTCCACTCGGCGGTTACATAATGGGCATTGGAAGACAGTTCGGCGACATGATACGTTACGTCTGCCCTATTGGAACGGTCTTGGAAGGGGAAGATATGGCTGCCTGCGAAGACGACGGGACTTGGACCCAGGGACCGCCGACATGCAAAAGTAAGTGACCCCTCTTCTGCCCCTTCTCTTTTTCGCAGTTGAGCATTTGACCCATGGAATGACGCGTTCGCCTGTATCGCTGATTTAAGTATTTCGCTTTCTGGCTGATTGCCAATGAGCCTGTACATGGTAAGCATCACCTCATAGGAAATGTCATCAGTTTTCTAGTACAATCTACTAGTTTATTGAAAGGCGCATAGCGAAAATTCGAGTCAGGATATCCGTGTTATCCCTGTGCTAGGTACTAATGAAATGATTAACTGCGTTGTTTAGGAAGATAACGCACAGACTAGTGCTATGATTTAAAATGAATCAGGACTTCTTATTTCAAATATTGTAAAAAATCTTCTGTAACTTCCTCGACGTTATAGGAATTCTCGCGTCAGTGCAAATTATTGCCCTCTGACTTCTGCGCTGTTTCTTGTGTAGCGCATGAACAAAATGTATCTTCCAGTGCCCAGCACCTCCACGTTTCTGTCCTTTGCCATTTTTCGGTATTCCATCTAAGAAGAAAATTTTTTAGACCCGATTGGCCCCTTCGGCCAAGTGCCATATAGCGGTAGGTCGGTCCGGGTTTTGCTAGTTCGGGCACTTCAACATCTTGGGAGGGGGAATCCGGCCCGATTGGTCCCTTCGTCCCAGTGCCATATAGTGGTCGGTCGGTCCGGGTTTTGCTAGTTCAGGCACTTCAGCATAAAGCTAGGACGACGAAACTTGGCAGGCGGATCAGGGACCCCAAAAGATTAAGTTGGAAATAGTCAATGCCCCGACCGAGCATCGTGGGAGAGGGAATCCGGAATCTTGAGGTATTTAAATTTTGAACGGGTGATCTGATCTTAATGAAACTTGATGTTTGGAAAGAACCAGTGTTTGAAACGACCCACTTCAAATCCGTACTGGATACGGTGACTTTGGGGGAACGGGAAATCTTGGGAAACGCTTAGAATTAATGAATGAATGAAAATTATTTCCCATTTTTAAGACACAAGTCACGAATGGAGTACGAAAGAAAAGAAAGAAAAAAAAGACAAGAAGACACAACATGTAACACATAGATTTTGATACTCTTATTTACACATGGGGCAACATAGCCATATACAAAGTATGCTTAGCGTCAAGAGAACGAATAAACGGATCGGTGACATTATACTTTGCCGACAATCTAGAATTACGGGCCCACGGAGGTAGTCCTAGTAGATATTTGCAATACCTATAAAATGTGGAACGAATACATTTTTTTTCTCTCATAGTCAGTAGTGACCAGAATGACGACAGCGCTAGTATGTGCGGCATAGCGAATGCGGAATATAGCCGGGCCCGTATGTGTGTAACGACGCTTCCAAGTAATGAGTATTCCGAATGCTTTTCTAGCTTTGTCCGCAAAAAACGATACAAGACAAGAACGCGTTGTTTTCATGTCCGACCCAATAGGCAGACCAAGGTACACAATCGAAGGTGAAGGTTGAAGAATGTGATCCCCGAAGCATATATCAATTGTCTCTGTATCAGGCTTTTGGTTGAAAAAGACAACCTCGATCTTATTCGGGTTAAAGGATAAACCAATACACTCATATTCTTCGCTTAGAACCCGAAAATTTCCTTCAACATACGCAACCGACCGGCTCAAGTTCAACACATCATCTGCGTAATTTAACAGCGACAAGTCCATACCCAGGGGCGTCGCAGGGGGGGGGGGGGGGTGCAACACCCCCCCACCTTTTTGAGATTCGGTAAAATTTTGGGCCTCCGGCCTAAAATTTTACTTAAATTGTTCGGTGTTTTTTCGATTTACAGGGATTCGGTAGTTATACAGAATCCTAAATACGCTATCTGTTCAAATCTCTTCGGTATAATGATCGGGATTCGGTATAATTGCCAGTATTCGGTAGTTATCATGAATTTGGTGAGAGAATTTACTGAAATCATTTGGTAATTTTTCGATGCCGGAACTATTCGGTATATTTATGGAGATTCCGCAGTTACACAGACTCCCGAATAAGCTATTGGTTCAGAATTATTCGGTGTCATGATTGGGATTCGGTAATTTATTAAGTATAATTTCCAGGATTCGGAAGTTAACCACGAATCCTGACTTTGTTCCAGTTTCGACGAAAGTATACCGAATATGAATATTGTTCGGAACAATTCGGTATAATAACCGGGATACGGTGGTTATACAGAATCCCGAACACGCTATCGGTCTAAACTTATTAGGTATAATAACTGGGATTCGGTAACTTATTCGTTGTAATTGCCAGGATTCGGAACCTCGAAACTCAGAAGAGGTCGAGTGAAGCACTGGTCGCAGACAAAAGGGATGATCTGTGATATCATCGATAGTCCTTACTTTTATTTTGGATCCCAAAAAGAGTATCTAATCATAAATATTTCGAAAATTCCGCCTGCCACACTTTTCTTAATGTTCTCTATTTTGTGGAAGGGCGTGTCATTTGAGGGGGGTTTTAAGCCAGTTTTAGGATTGAGATTTCGAAACATTAAAAGCTAGAATTTGAATGGAAATTAAATTTGGCAGGAAAAGCAAACAAAAATTTCGCCTGCGGCGCTCACTTTATGTTATCATAGGTAGTATATTGACTAGACTATAGTTGCTGCTGCTGCCGGAACGTCGCTCCATCCGTTTTCTAGAACTTCTTAAGAGTCTCGGTATTTCATCAACGTTAAATGATAGAATTTGTAAGAGGAGCAGTTAAATTTTAGCCTACAAAAACAAACAAAAATGGATTTCGAAAAGTTTCGCCTGCGGCGCTCGATTTAATTTTCTATTGGCTATATTGATATTAGCTGTTACTGCAATCATGCCCGGCAACGTATTCTCCATGTGGGCTTCGCCAAAATGCCGCCTAGTAGTTGGCTTATCGTCGTTCATGCTGCCTTTTATTGTTACTCTTCCTACGTAATCGTTTCTGTTCCGTAATTTAAAGCTCGAATTCTTAGTTCTAGGATTCGGTAAAAATTTTGAAAGATTCGGTAAAATTTTGGCTCTGCACCCCCCCCCCCCCCACCTAAAATGCACTTGCGACGCCCCTGTCCATACCTTCATACATATAACCAAGAACATATAACTCATTCTTACAGTTCTTTGTGCCTCAACTACACTGTTATTATATATAAGAGGGGAAGAAATAGCACCCTGGCGTATGCCTTTTCCAACGGGCAACGTCCGACTAGACAAAGCGGGACCCCTGTACGTCGGTAATTTAATCTTTACCCTTAGCTTCCGATACATATTTCGATAGGTAACAATTACCGAGGCATTAACACCGCGCTTCAAACCGCTCAATAGCGGTTGTGCGTGGTTCTCGGAATCAAAAGCTCGCCGAAGATCGTGGCTAGCGAGAGCCAGTTTTTCGCCAGAATTATGGCAATCAATCAACACATTAGGCGCACATGCTCCCTGCTGAGAGTGGAGGGACCGGGATGAAACTCGGTGGGAAGAACAAGCACAAGTCCTAGATACGTCATAATACAAAGCAAGAGAAAAGGCTTTCGCCTCTAAATAACAATTATTTATTTTTTTCGGGTCATTTACATAACCCTACCGGATTCGAGCACTGTGGGGGAGTTGGAGGATGAGGGTCAGGAATCCTGGTGATCCCGCGAGTTCGGTACTTCCTGATGTGCTAGGACGCTGAAACTTGGATGGCGTTTCAGGGCCCCGAAGAGACTGACTTGAGAATAAACGCAAAAACCAAACGGGTGGACAGAGTGGAATACAAGTTGAACAGTACCGAGTTTATGCGGCCTTGATTTGTTCTTTGGTGTCTGGATCGAACCCGGCCACGGCAGGGGAGGGAGAGAGGTGAAGCAGGAACCGGAAATTTGCATATAGGCTATGCTCCGAGTCTAGTCAAACTCGATGAATGGGAATAAGACATGTCAGAGATGCAACGTTTACGAGTCGTATTTAGCCACAGTGGGGGGAGCTGGAAGGGGAGTTCCGGAAACGTTGTGACTCGCATAGGGATCAAACAAGTGTAGCGATCTGGATAAAACTTGGAACGTAGAGAGATCACATGCCCTAGATGACAAGTTTAAGGGTTCGTACCGGATCCGACAACGGTGGGGGAGGGGGTGGGAGTTACCAGAAGTTCCCAAAAACGATCAGATTTCGGTGATATTTGATAGGTTGTAATAGAAAATGCTTCAGATGATCCATCTAGGAGTCCGAAGCAAATTCTGCCGCTGTAAGGGGAGTTGGGGGGGGGGGGCACGGGGCACGTCTAGGGACCAAGCGACTTGGAAGATAGAAAAGTAATTTGCCCTAGATGATCCAAGACGATGCCGGAAATGCTCAGATTTGTTTGAAACTCCTATATCCTATTTCTAGGTCCGAACCGCAGTTTTGGATGGAGGGGTATTTTGTGACGTTCTCTTCTACTTTCTTCTTTCTTGTACCACCTACTCGTATCAAGTGTCGTATGAGCTCGTAGCTCTTGTTCTATGTTAATTTTTTTATCGTGTTCCTTTTCTTTCTCTGTACTGCGCCGTTTCCCTTTTCATGTGTAGTCCGTGACTACAAATTCATGATCATATGGGGGAATATAATAGACTGATTGATATAGGTAGTATAGTATAACGCACATCGTAAGTGAATCTGTAAGACGATGAAGGTTACTGGCATCTTTTTCTTTTACGCTGAACCATCCGTGTTTACAACGTTGTAGTAATGATACGCAGTAATTACTAATGAGAACGATAGTAGTTTCCTCGTTACAAATATCTGTTTAGCGGTTTCTGTGGTGATAAGTGGACTGTCGCCGTTTTGCATGGCGCGATTTTGCTTTTGCGATATTCACCGTCGCTGTTACGTTTTCGTGGGAATTAATACTTAATTAGTACCCTCGAAGAGGCAGGATCCCACTGTCCTGGTGCCTAAATTAATGTTCACTCCAGCAGGAGTATAAATTGTTCAGCCTTTCTCATTGTTCAAATTCATAAAACCTTATCTTAAGTAAACGTATAGTAAAATAGTAAACCTGTTTCAGATGATTTACTTATTTAATTTTCTAAGCATTGGCAATTTCAACTTTTGGCCGCGTGCTGAAAATATGCGTCGGATTTACCTCGTGTTTAGACTGGTTGTGAACTTCCCATGTCTCGAACGATGACCGTCCGGTACTAGCTGGAAACTTTGTTTCTTCTAGGGCAAGAGTGTGGAAGGCCTCCAACTTCGAATGGCGCGCAAATTCAAGGACAGTCGTTTGCAATCGGAGACCAGATCGCCGTCTCCTGTCCATATGGTACATTACTTTTACGTTTATCGATTAATATTTCATGAAAGTGGTTGTAACTCCGGTACTCTATGCTTCGATTCAGTTGCGAATATTCCTGTGGTGAGGACGTTGATCAGTTGAACCAGGGACCCATATATTTCCTGTAATGACTCGGCATTTAGGGGGCTTCTCAATAACATACTTCTGATGCGCTCTTCACCGAGCGTCAGATAGTTCGAGAAATACCCACGGGGATAAAATACCCGACTATCCAGATAGACAAAAATTTTCGCAGCTTTTGTGCTGAACTAGGAATATTTCTCTGTAATGGAAGAGTATCCTGGATCTTTTGTCCTAGCTTAGGTACCTGGTGGCATGCTGAATAGTCATGACTTGTGCCAACAAATTTGTCTATCTTAGCAAGAACGCCGATTCAACCCAAGCGGAATTTTTGGAAACTAGGTGAGGCTCGGGCAACATAGAAGCATAGGAAATGACAAGCCCCCTGAATGGCGAGTCATGACAGGACATTTATGGGTCCCTGGTTGAACAAAGAACAATAAGCACCAGAACCTTTGTTCTGTCGCGGATAGATTCCCGATACCCTTCCCGATGAAAACGGGCGGATGGTAGGAGCTACGTGGTACATCACAGTTCGTTACCTTTACAAACACCTATCGCAGGAAAGCACTTTTTCCTCCGAAATGCGCAGCGGCGAAAAAGGGAGTAGCCTGGCATAAACTCAAAGCTCAGCAAGTACCTCTAGTTGATCTCAGTTTGTCTTGGTATCCATAGTCGCTGCATGGGACCAAAGACTTCTGTTGGCTGATTTGTTTTTGGTTGAGCTGAGATATTAACAATTTTCTTGTTTTTTCTTCTGCCGAAAATATACGCGGAGCCACTGCCTGTATGAAATGTAACTGCTTTTTGTACATATTTCGAAACTTCCACGATAAGGTTTGCGTTCATGGAATTCAGAAGACCCGAAAGTAAAAACAACCCAAATTTATCCCTCAAATGCGAAAGCTCGTCACACTGTAGGAAGAAGTGGTAGAAAATATAAAGGTTTGCAACTCCACGAATGGTAAAGGCGAGAACACGAACGCCGACCTTCTTACGAAACAATGCTGTAAGCTGCTAAATTAGGAAGCAAAAACATTGAAACTTGCATACTAGGCTTATACCTTGTGTGAAAATTAGCACTGGTGGCGAATTTCGCATCCACTTTCCTCTCTTCCTTTGAGAACAAACCTCCAAGATTTCCGAATTGCCATCATTATCAACTGTTTGGTAGTAGATGTACTGTAGTTTCGTCCTACAGGCAATATTTTCTGTAGGCTATAGACCAGTGGATGGCCCACTTTTAGCCTGCAACGAGAGTGGCCGTTGGTCGGGAATTGCGTCGTGTGGAGCCCACTGCGACAGACCTTGTAAGAATGGAGGGATCTGCTTAGGCCGTGGAAGATGCAGCTGTCCACCTGGCTTCATTGGAGAGCGTTGCCAGACAGGTATGTTACTATTTTTCTTTTCGTTTCCGGAAATTCATCGAAGCGCAAGTTCCCGCAAAAGAAAAGTTCGATTTACCTTACGCCGGTTAGCTGCCAGTCAACTATAGAGCTGATTTTTTGGGATCCCAAAACGTAAGTGGAGGGATACCTATGACATCGCAAAAGTTGTCCGTCCGTCCGTCCGTCTGTCCGTCCGTCTGTAAGCACGATAACTCTCGAAGGGAGTGAGATATTTTGATGAAACTTGGTGTGAGGCCTGGCGAAGACAAGACCGAATTGTCCGGATCAAATCTTAGATTTTTGGGATCCCATCGACACCTTTCGTCTTGTTAAAACTGGTATCATTAAAACTCAGTTCTTCCCGATGAAAAATTTATCTCAAAATAGTACTATGAAGTAGTACGAAAAAGTAGCATGTACTACTAACAATGCTACTACATGCTTCTACTTCACGGCTACCGTGTTATTGCATACTACTATATGCTACTATTAGCAAGACCAGATGCTACTATGGCAAGACAAGATGCTACTGGGTACTACTACATAAGATTGGACCAGTCTGAGGCAGATTAAATGATAGTATTCTTTGATATTACATAGTACTACATGCAACATTTTCGTACTACTACCATACTACTACGCAGTCTACAAATTTTTCATCGGGTTCTCAGTCGTTAAAAGTTAACATTACATCGACTACACAGTCGACCAGGATGAGTCGGGCACACACAATTAACCGAAAATAGACTTACCTACACTGTACAATTTGTGTTTGCAGTATTTGCTACTGGAATTAATCTTGTCTTTCCTGAGATAGGATTGTCTCTAATTCGGATTAATCTTATCCAAGTAGAGATAAGATTAATCCCAGTAGCAACTAGCCTACTGCAGTTAACTTTACTCCTTACTCGGAGAAACTTTTTACAGTGTAAGTTGAAGTTCCGATATTGGAGCGTTGTCTGTTAGTAAGAGAGTACACTTGACGTTGACAGACGGGCGACAGTCCAACATAGCAGGTCGCTAGTTTCGAAAGTTAAAACGGTCGCACCAAGTCTAAGCATACCTCAAGAAAAAAATTCACCCGAGGGGGGGGGGACGAAGGGAGGGCTGGTGAACCCTTTCTAACAGCAACGCTCCAGTATCGACTCGAAACGAGGCCAACAGCCATTGACGTAGAATAACAACGATCTATAATAACAGTTTCATTTGACTGGAAAGTTGAATCGAACGTGGCTCTATCTGGTTATTAGTGTCTGGTGTTTCCTATACAAGGAGTTTTTAGGGCTCGCCATCTCCCGTCGACTTCTCGCTAGAACCAGCCTGCCAACCAGGTTCTGGTGAGTCCGCGCTGTTGACGCCAAACCAGACACTGGTGAATCTGAAAACAGGTTATAACACTGTAGGGATCAGTCACCAGTTAATCCAAAACGACTTACAAGAAAAGCCAGAGAACATGAGTACTCAGACGGTAAAGGACTCAGCCTAGACTGGTTGTAGTCCTTGGCCTTTTTTTTACACTCACAGGTAATAATAGCAGTGAGTTCTGTGAAATTCCAGCCAAGTTTGCAGCACCGCAGGCAAAGGCTTCGTACATCAGGTGATGTACTGCCCTTCTTTCCAAAGTTTGATTTTTCTTTTAGCCCAGTGTATTATGCCTTGCCTGAACGGAGGTACGTGCGTGGGTCCCTACAACTGCGCATGTAAACCGGGATACGCCGGCAGTCGTTGTGAGAAACGTAAGTACCAACTCCGTTGATCACATTATTTGCGTTTTTGCAGATACAATGGTACCTGACACTACGGCTGCTTTGAAAAAAACGACAATTGTGGAATTAGCGTTTTTATAAGTCACCATAAAAGAAATACTTATATCCCCTCACACCACATCTGCCAAACTTCTTTCCCACCTGTTTGACAAAAGCCTAGGCTCTTGTGTTGGTGATGACGAAATTGAGATGACTTGTCAGATACCACGGCCAGTTACTACGGTCAGGACCGTGGCATCTGAATATTGATACCACGGTGGCCAGATACTGAATAACTGCAAAAACGACTTTTGACCGTGGTGTCAGATGCTATGGTATCTGCAAAAACACAAACTGTTGGTTTACGCGGAATGTAGCACTATACATGTGTACGCAGCAGATAGTGACATTTCTTAGATGATGGATAAGTTCAAAAATTCAGTGTCCACAGAGTTATTACGTTAAAGGACTTGTCGTGTCTATAGTGCCTATGCAACCTACTTCCGTACTCATTAACTCTTAGCTCGGAGACCCAAAGTTGATATGTTATATTCAAAGCCCGCTAGCGATACCGTACTAATCTTTGCACTAGTCACGATTCACTATTTGGATTATGCCCCACTATGTCTTCGCGTATCATGCTATAGATACGTAAAACCGGTTATCTGAATTTTGCCGAGTTTTTGCTGGAAGTCAATGGGCATGGGAAAAAGCTTGAAACAGACAAAGCCGTGGATAATCTGTTAAAAGCAGAGCCTAGTTTTACAGTATTCAAACCGCTTTAAAAATTGGAACAGTAAATAGTGCGAGGTGTGCTTTAGTTTAGCTTAAATTACAGACTGGAGTGACAGGGATTTTCCATCCTGTTAGCCCTCAAGATGGCTATTTCCACTTGAGGGTCCGGCGCCCCACGTCCTGGTCTTAACTTGAGTGGGAATCTTCTGGCTGGAGCAGAATTTGAATACTTTGCCAATAAAGATGCCACTGTTCTGAACTGTACGACAGTCGTGTTAACGGTATTAATCTCTAAAGCTTTTTTTTTAACCCGTTAAATGTAACGGTCGACATATTTAGTACCAATTCGGCGCTACGAGTTGTATCAATAAAACTGTATCAATATCAATCTATATCTATTCTAGTGTTTTGGACAGAGTGTAGCCTAGAACTACCTCGGTCGTACCGTCATTGATTGTGTAATGGCACAATCAAGATACGAGTTAAGACCAAGATCACGGGAAGTCAAGTTAAATATCTGATAACATGTCAAGTTGCTGATTTCATTGTTACACTTTCTTTTCTTGCCAGAAAAAGTAGTTCGTCGGGAATTCGGCCGAGACCGAAAATTTGGTTGAAGTAAAAACAAAATTCTGAAGTCATTTACAGGTTCGGTACATATATATGGTGTTCTAGTTGTCGGTATAGATAAAGAATATGTTCGATCAGAATATTCTAGGCGTTTTCGAATCGCATTATTCCGGTCGCGGCCTGGCATAGACCTGGAACTAAAGACAGAAAGGGGTTACCTAATTGATCTGGTTAAGTGGTTGACCATGGACGATTGGTTCCAACAAAATATTCGCATTTGGGATCCCTTCGAAACCATTGGTGTTGTTACTTCTTAAGCCATACGCGCTCTAAGTTTGTGTCTTACAGGGATTATTCCGGAAAGGTCCATTACCCAAATCTGTTTTGTACAAACTGTCCGACCTAAGTAGTGTGCTCGGAAGAGGAGGTGGACGAATATGCTAGTGAGCTAGCCGCTGGAGCTCCCAGTCTTTTAAGTCTGTGTCTTATCTGAGAATAGAGAGATTGCAGCCTACCCAACGAAAACATAGAAGGGTAGAAAAGGAGTAACGTAACATTGTGAGGTATGGGACTTCCGAATTTGAGGCTGATTTATCCATGTTGATAACTGTTCTCAGCCTGTAAATGATTGGGAACAGTTCGCTATATATAGTTCGTCATAACCGACCAATAGGATGCGAGACTCCATCTTAGTTTACAAACTTTGAAGCCTTCAAACTCTTTTGCAAAAGTTTTATTATACCAACAAGAAGAAGACACATTAACGTTTCCAGCAATCCACTGGCTCAAAATGGTTACCAAACGTCGATAATTTAGTCTGAAAGTCGAAAGTCCTTTATCTCCTTATGTCAAATTTTCTGTTATGCTCCCTGTGATGATGGTGTAGTAATATCCATTTTCGTCGGGTAGGGACCGTAGGGTGCAGTTTCTCTATGAAAGACTACGGCACCCCAGGTTCCACAGTCGTTGATTTTTGGTCGGTGTAAGTGAAACTGAACCCCATTTAATCGAAATATAGAATCCTTCTTTCGCAGCAATTTGCGAGACGCCCTGTCAAAATGGCGGAAGATGCGTCGCCGCGAATCAGTGCAGCTGTCCGTTGGGATACCTGAAGCCCGACTGCGCAAAGAAGTAAGTGCGTCTTCTTTGACCCCCCCCCCCCCCCCTCCTGTTACAGTCTCGGATCCCGTGTCTCCGTGTTAAGCTAGGTACACACAGAACACGAATTCGCGTTCGCCAGCGGAAAAACTTGCGTCGTCAGACCACAAAACTCGCGCTGCGACGTTTAAAATCCAAGTCGAATTTTTTCCCGTCGTGTCTCGGCTCGGAAGCGGAAAAGATTCGCGTTCGGTGTGCACCTAGTTTTACGCACCCCAAAGTAGGGCCACTGTCCGCAGTGTTCGGTTACCAAATAGGCAAAGTAGGCACCCGCATCTGTGCCCCTTTCTTTTAGTGGCCGTGCAAAAAGAAACCCTTTAAAGTTAAGAAAAATAAAAAAATGTTTAATAAAATCAATTATTTCTAATGTTTAGTTTCGTGTAACTAAATCGGTTTGTGAGAAATTTGGTTACTAAACTTAAAAAAATGTTTACATATATTCAAACAGTGTTTACAACGGATACGTCAGCTACGATTCTTCAAGAGCATTATATCGGCCCTTCTTGGCAAGGGTCCTCGTCACGCTGTCAATCTTCTGGGTCAACGTCAGGGAAGAAAACAAACCTGTAATAAATAATCGAATATTCGATTACTTATTACAGGTTTGTTTCCTTCTGGGTCAACGTCAGGGAAGGAAACAAACCTGTAATAAATATTCGAATATTCGATTATTTATTACAGGTTTGTTTCCTTCCCTGACGTTGACCCAGAAGATTGACAGCCTACGAGGACCCTTACCAAGAAGGGCCGAAATATCGCTGATGAAGAATCGTAACTGACGTATCCGTTGTAAACATTAGTTGCCTTTCTGCTGATACCATGGTATCTGTTGCCACGGTAACTCGATCTGCAATCAGTCGTTTTTGCAGTTATCGTGGTATCTGATACAGGGTGCTCTGCAAAAACGACTGTTACCGAAATTTCCAAGTCATCCCAAAAGAAAAACAGATATCCAGTTACATCACTAAGTGCGAAACTTCTTTCTCAATAATCTGAGAGAATTTGATGAAAGTAAGATGACTTTTCAGATACCACGGCCAGTTACTACGGTCATGACCGTAATATCTGAATATGATATATCGATAACTGGCCAGATACTGAATGACTGCAAAAACGCCTTTTGACCGTGGTATCAGATACCACGATAACTGCAAAAACGACTTTAGACCGTGGTATCAGATACCACGGTATCTGCAAAAACGCAACTATTGTTTGAATATATGTTTCAAAGTCAGCTTGGACTCAGAGAATATTTAAAAATGTTTACGGAGACGATTTGCGAGGGGCCCCCAATTTTGACTGCACTAATCTGATCCTTCCGAGTGCGAAGAGATTTGGGTGGTAGTCCAGACTTGTAGAAGATCGAGAGCGTCTACTTTCTTGAGGGACGGCAATTTGTTTCTGATAACACCCTAGATTTGTTCTACTTCAATGACCCTTATTGACCCATGCCATAAGTTCCATTATCTCGACCTGCTTTTTGGGATCCCAAACCGTAAGTGGAGGGACGTAAGTGGAGGGATACCTATGACATCGCAAAAGTTGTCCGTCTGTCCGTCCGTCTGTAAGCACGATAACTCTCGAAGGGAATGAGATATTTTGATGAAACTTGGTGTGAGGATTCGTTGGGTCGTCTGACCAGTCAAGTTCATAGATGGGCTTTGTAGCCCTACATTTAGGGGTGGGGGAGGGGGTTCAAATTAAGGGGCAAACAAAATATTTTGAAACAGCTAACGTGATAGTCGATTATGGGATAAGAAGACATGCTGAGCATGATGGTGAAAACTATTTTGTCATCGGACGAGTAGTTCGCCCGGAATCCGGCCAAGACCGAAAAGTTTGTTAAAAGTAAAAGTTTTATTTGATGTTGATTAGATGTTCGATTTATGAGTAGGAAGACATGCTGAAGACGATGGTGAAAACCATTTTCTCGACGGACAAGTAGTTCGCCTGGAATCCGGCCGAAACCGGAAAGTTTGTTAAAATTGGAAGTTTTATTTCGAGTTGATTAGATGTTCGATTTAGGGCAAGAAGACATGTTGAACACTTATGTGAAAACAATTTTCTACCCGGACATGCAGTTCGCCCGGAATCCGGCGAAAACCGGAAAGTTGGTTAAAAGTAAAAGTTTAATCTGAAGTTGATTAAATGTTTGATTTATAGGTAAAAAGACATGCCGAACGCGATGGTGAAAATCATTTTCTCGCTGGACAACTAGTTCGCCCGGAATCCGGCCAAAACCGGAAAATTTGTTAAAAGCAAAAGTTGGATTAGATGACAGATTAAGGGGTAAGAAGAGAGGCTGAGTCGGTTTATGACAATGTTTTTTTACCCGGACATATAATTATTCCGGAATCTGGTTGTAACCGGATTTTTTTTAAGTCAAACTTTTATTCAGAGTTGATTAGATGTTACGCTGGTTTTGTTTCTGTATTTTTTTTTTTTGCTGGACTAGTAGTTAGCTCGGAAATCGGCAGGAAGTCTCGGTCAGTATCTTCAAAATAGATATGGCTTATAGAGGTATATCTGAACTTGGTTTTCTCTGATGATTAGCCTGTCCAAGACTGGATCTGGCGAAGACAAGACTCGATTGTCTGAATCAAATATTAGATTTTTGGGATCCCATCGACACCTTTGGTCTTGTTCAGGAAGAGACCAAAACACTAGATTAAGCGTGTGGAGAAAACACAGCAAGGACATGTTTTTAGTGGAGTGTTCCTTCGAACAATCCACTATTGCGAGCGCTGTACCAGCTTTCAGCTTTCGGTTTTCACCATATTTTGTGGAGCTCATAACTCGTGAACGAGTGCAAATATCAAGTTCAAACTTGGTACACTTGTGGGTATCGGGGTCTAGTTGTGCCTTTTGAGGGTCCCACCCCCCACAGCCAACCGTTTCAGGGGCAAATGCGCCCAGATTGCCCAGTGAATACTTTTCATAACTTGACCAAAACTGGACATACGACGATGAAGTTTCTTGGACGTGTACCTCCTAGGGCTGGGAAATTGCTTTTAAAGTTGCACCTCCCCCACCCACACCGTTCATGGGCAACTGGGCCCAGATTGCCCAGGAGTAAAGTTCGTTACCCTTGCCAGGAATCAACAGGTGTCAAGTTGAAACTTGGTAGTATTGTGAGCATTGGGGTCTCTTTTTACTTGTTGCGGGTCCCAGACCCCACCGCGCTTGGTTCAGGGGCAATTGGGCCCAGATTGCCCATTTAATGTTTTTAATTTGAGAATAAGTGGAGATAAGGCGATGAAATTCCTTCGTGCTTTAGGATCATAGGGACCGGAGAGAGTTGAACCACCCCCACCCTCCCCGTTCATGGGCAAGTGGGCCCAAAATTGCCTATGAAAAAAGTGTATGACGCGTGACTGGAATCAAACTCTAAGCTCGTATACTTGAGGGGAAAAGGTGTAAATACGCATTTGATGAGTCCCGACCACCCCCCCCCCCCCCCCTCCCACTCCTGGGCCCAGATTTCCCATGAGTTAAGTTCGTCTATGACTCTTGTCTATTTGGGGAGAGATATATCTATGGATGAGGATTTGGTGTAACATCAACAAATAAGACGACGCGACGTACTTTAATCTTTAATGAACAGATGGAAACTGGACTGTATTGTCATATGATCGATGATATGCCGTACTTAATGAATTGTGACAAAGGGGGCATTAGTCTGCTACGAATTTGTTTATTACACTTGTTATTACCTTGCGAAAGAACAAGAGGTTTAAAGGGTGGGATTGGCAGGCAGACCATTCAGTGTTCGAACAAATGCTATTCGTGCAAGATCTTCAACATTTCTTTGGATTTGTACTGGCGGTTTGTTTACACTTAAAGCTTTTAAAGGGGGGCGACTACAAGGTTATTTCAATACTTGTTTGGTTATTGGGGGAAGAGAAATGTCTTGGTTTTCTAAAGCTGTTTGTATAGATATATAAAAATGTGATAAACATTTTACTTTTACACTCCATGTCTGAGCGCTTGCGCACTTGTTAACTATTAGAGCAGGATTTGATCTCAGTACATGCTTCATTTCCCTCTTTAAATTGTCGTAATCTTTCTTAGAATGGCGATTGATAAGTTTCGGCGCATTCAGCCCGCTTTCAGAAGTTTGGATCGCTTCACGATTAATCGTCGCATTCGACAACAATGGCCTTAGTCAACCGCAGCAAGGGGGTCGAGAAACTTAGTGCCAAAGCTTTTCTTGTATTTTAGAAATTTTATGTTAAGCTACATTTTAGTAAATGTTCTTAGGATTATTTGCTTGCGATGAGTCATCGACAAAGGTGGGCGATATATGCCTGGTATCGTGTTTCGATCTTTGATACGATTTAACTTGTACAACCTTGGCATGCATCACATCATATGGCAGATCCAATGGGCAAACAGAGTAAAGCTTCTTCCTGTTTGGATGATGCTGAAAACTGTAGTACAATAGCTGACGTAATTAATTCTTTTTCTGGGTGCTCAGATGGGGCTGAATGAATTGTCCACATCTAGCTTATATGTACAATTTCGACATTGTTTTGGTAACCAAGTTTTATTATTATGCCGAAGTCGAAGACTTTTTGTATTGCTTTTGGCTTCCTTTATGGTTGATTTAACCCATGTCACAAAGTCGGAACCGGGTGGTGCCGCTGCGACACTCCTTTAGTCAGAAAGCTTTTGAGACTAACTGTGAGCATACCTTCACGTTTCGTTGCTACGCTGACATCAAATCTCCATATCATGATTTACTTAAGAGGATTTGTGAGAATTGATATTTGTGGTATCCTACCATGTATCGTCTACCTGTAGCTAACGAGAGTTTGATACTTTCCTTCACTATTTCGCTTTCTGAATTTCTTTTCGCTTCCTTTGTGGCGGCTTAGTCCTTGTTCACACGGTCGGCTTCAACCATGTTTTAGACCAAACTGGCTGATTCCGCTGCGGTACTCCCTTAGTCAGGAAACGTGTGAGGCTAACAGAGTGCATACCGTCAAGAAAGAACGATTCTGGCGTTCTTAGCATTCGCTTTCCGAAAAACAAAGCGAAAATCAGCCACGCGCAAAACCCATCGCAAGTAGTTCTGGCTATACAACTTCCCGAGATCACTTCCACTCCCGTCGTGGATTCGTTTTCCATAACAATTCACTTGGTTTTCCAAAAGTAACGGAGCTCCAAACCAGCTCTGGACAGTGAAGCGAGTTTTTACAGCCGGAACATGAACGAGCGGAGCTTTCCAGACCGCCAGAAACCCCTGGAATTTCTTGACGAAATAGAAGGAGTCACTCCAAGCGGACTCCGCGTACAGAAAACAGCGAGAACACGGGGAATGCTTCTAAAATGGATTGTTTTCTAAAAAAAAATATGCAGTTCATGAAATTAGTCTGGATCCACTTTATTTTTGGTTTTGTTTATTCTGATTCTTTTTAATTAATTTTACATTGCACCAACACCAGCAAAAATTGATTCCCCTCCGGATCTGAAAGGGAGTCCTTTTTGGTGATGGTGATGATAATCGGAGCATTCCGCGTACGTGGGGACTCGCGAGAATACAGGGAGTGAGTCCCCGCGACAAACAAAAACGCGGGGACTCCTCAATTGGAGTCCTCGGGGAACGGCGAGAATACGCGTGAAGACTGTCCCCTTAAAGAACCCGTCGTACCTATAATGCCAATGCAACCTACTTCCGTAACTGCATCCATTAATTCTTAAATCCGGAGACCCAAACTCATATGTTACATTCTGAACCCGCTAACGACACCTCACTAATCTTTGCACTTGCCATGATTCACTAGTTTCCATGCGCAATATGCTCCCGACAAGTTAATGCGTAAAACCGGTTTCTTAATTTTGCCACGTTTTGGCTAGAAGTCAATGGGAAAAGGCTTAAAACAGCCAAAGCCCTGGATAATCTGTTAAAAGCAGAGCTTAGTTTTACAGTAAGACAGTTTTTAATATATAAATAGTGCGAGGTGTACTTTAAGCCATGGAAATCCGAATGGATTTCACCTGATATGGCTCAGATCATCCAAGACTTGGCCAACGTTTGTAGTAACCGTTTGCTAGGGAGGGCGATTTAAAATAATCGAAGTTGTTAGCAGACGTCACGTCACAACTTATGCCGCCTATAGACGCAAATTCAGAAGAAATGCAGCTCTGAAACAAACATACGCAGTATGTCATCTAGGGGTATAGGGACAATAATTCGTAATGGTTTATTCTTTTTAAGTAGCCAAATGTACAAACCCAGTCCGGTTTTCGCAGTCGGATGAGAATTTCCTCCTTCGCTACGACATTTTAACGCTTCGTACGCAGGTTTCCCCATAATGACACACCTTTTGCATCCGGAACCTTATTGGACTGTGTGTGTACGTAGCTTTAATCCCGCCAACAACCGTGCTGAACCCACTGGCTGACGGGGTTGGGGTAAGTAGGGGCACGGGCGGCAGAGACGGTGTTGGGGTAGGTGGGGACGCACCCCACTTCAAAGTTTGAAAATATTACTGATCGTTTGATGCTCAAACAATCAGTCATATTTTACGTTGCATTAGAATGTGTAAGAATCTTTCGCCCATCAGGAACAGCCCTCTGACGCAGTACCCAGAAGACCTTACAAAAAACACTTTTATACTGTAAACTTATTGTACAAAAAGGTAGACTCTGGAAATCACGTAAATTATCAGATAAATGCAGATCTGTAAGGAGTAGAATTACAAAAGAACAAAAAAGGCACGGAATGTATACTTGTGTAACTTACGGTAAAGGCAGTAAAAAGGCAACTTGTTACGTAAGCATTGTGCAATAAGTTAGGCAGTAGGTTCAGATACAAAGACGCCTCCCCACACAGGAAAAACTCAAGCGAGCCGCAGTAGAGGTATGCTTTAATGAACGGTTACATACATTGTCACGACCTTGATTTTATTTTTTGACCCTAAAGCTTCAAGGGAAAAAAAAATATGACTTGATAATCAGCTTACAGCAAGTATTTCAACTTTGGCCACGAAGAATGAAATGCCGACACAGAAGACCGACCTCCAAAAAAATAAACAGAGCGTTGAAGACAACAGAATAAATAAATTTAATGGAGCTTCTTTTGCTTCCTTTGCAGTGACCGAAGGGTTTGGGAAGTAATGCAAAATGAATAAAGTTCTTTCCATGCCGCAACCAATAGTAGAAGAAACAGAAGAACAAAGCCCTAGCTGGACATTTAAGAAATAAATAATTAGTCCCATATTTCCAAATTTTTGGCTGTAAATGCTGTTTAGGTCTGATTTCACTATCACATACCTCTACTGAACGACAGCCACACCTCGCTTCATTGTAAAGAGAAGAAGAAAAACAGCGCCGGCTACAATAATAATTGCGGTGTTAATCGCGCAATAGACCTTTGACCCGTCAGACAAATTGTGTTTCATAACGAATCCACTAAACATAGTTGGCAGTTCAGAGACAATAAAAAGGACGGAGGAATTCACGACTGTATGATATACGATCACAGCGAGAGCATCGTTGCAAAAAAAAAATAATGATGGTCCATGAGTACGCAGGAATACGAACAAAGCCGGTGAGAAAAAAAAGGACATTTCCCGACTTCCCGAACCTGGAACTAGAAGCTCATCCGAGGCTAGGCAACACTCTAGAAATAGTTTAACTCATGCCCTAAAGTCAACTCGAACTAAATATAAATACTTGGCAATAAATAATCGCTACAATTTGTTCATATCCGGCCATAGCGGGCAGTATCAATCTTTGGAATTACGTTTTCGATTTGGTACGAGGCTTACTTCCTTTAGGACTCGACTGGAGACGACCAACCGCCTAGAAGAAAACAGAAATTTAAAGTCTAACCAAAAAGGGCTAAGACCCGACAGTCTAGTTACACATCACGTATTCACTTAAATAGGCATGAAAACCCGAAACAAATGCGTTACTCCGTTTGTCCGCTACCCATAGATAATGGATTTCATCGGATGAACTTAATCCTTCGGATTTGTGGTACCTCTATGCGCCTGTCCCTCTATCTTGAAATATTCAGCAACTACAATGGTAAGCCATTGTCGAAAAATAAGCCGGCGCTAATCAGGTTTGATCCTGCATGTGCAAGCTTGTTTTCAGATTAAAAATCTCCTTGAGCGTGTTCCACCCTTGTAACAATAGTTACTATTAGTTACTATTTCCGTTCCATCCTCACGAAAAGTTACTACGCTGACCGTTCCAACCTTGTTGGAATAGTAACTAATAGTTACTATTTGCTTACCATGCTCGGGAGCGTGGTAAGCGTAGTAACTACGCATCTCTGGAACGTGATTGGTCGGATTCGCCCCTGGCGTGAGATCCTGATGGAAAATAGAAAAATCGTTCCAGCCTTGACGGCAAAAAGCCAGAATTCGTGACGTCACGCGTAGTAACTACGGTAAGTAGGATGGAACACGCTCCTTGTCTTGATCAATTTTGGGTGATCGTTAGCAGCATACATTCTGAACGTCATCACCAGAGCCTAGGATGAAAAAATGAAAAATCCCTCAAGCCGCGTTCACAAGCATGCCTAGCCAAGCAAAGATGCCTAGGCACGTGCCCGAGCTTAGCCAGGCACCGAGTTCTAGAGCCTGGAACTCCGTGCCTGGCCCAAAATCTGTGCCTAGGCTAGGCACGTGCCTAGGCATCGGTGCTTGGTTAGGCCTGCTTGTGAACTGGGCGTTGGATGAGTCATAATGTTTCAGTGTATTCAAACATCAGATGTAAAAATAAGCTGCCTTTTCAGTTCAACTTTGAACTTAGATCTTAGTCATTACAAGCTGTAGTGGCAATACCAAGAACAAATAATCAAATCGAACCTCCGTCTTTGGTCCCATGCAGCGACTATGGAAACCCCAACAAAACTGAGCGGAGCTAGGGGTACTTGCTTTTTCTCTGGGTTGATACCGTCTACTTACGTCTTCGCCGTTGCTCGTCGCAGAACAATAAGTGCAGGATGCACGCTAAACCGCTCTGGAGCGCGTCCGGAGAACCAATCGGCCTTGACTTTGAAAGTTTCTTCTACGCGGCTTCACAGCGATATAGCTATTTGTTCGAGGTAACGAAACGTGATGTGCCGCGTAGCTCCTAACCTCCGCTCGTTTGCATCGAACACGGTAACGGGGAAATATTCGACTCCGCATGGTCATATTCCAGAGATAGGGAGACGGAGGTTCTATCTGATTATTTTTTCTTGGTAATACAAGGTGACGTTAACCCATACAGTCCCATTTCAAGCAGCACATGGGGTGCATTGCTGGTTCGCGGGACGAAGCATTACGAACGTAAACAATTAAAGTTGCAGGCCACTAACATGGCATAACCGGGATCAAACTCCACTAAGGTGGGTTCGTTTATTCCTACGACTACACAAGCTTTTCCGTGGATCTCATCCAAACCAATGTCGCCGAGTCAGGCTGAAAACAGCCGGAATGGGTTTCTAATCTTTTAAATCCCAGCAGATTTTCAAATGAGTAACTAATATCTTCTTAATGGGATATAAACCTATCGACCGCGATGTGTGCTCTACAAAAAATAAGATTTATGGTCACACCCTAAGCCCAGCCCCCCCCCCCCCCCCACCCCTCGACTGGAAATTCTGGCCAGGCTACTGGCTCCCACATATTCGTTTACCGACAGGGCCCATAAGAAAGGTAACTCACCTCATCAATCGCTTGTAGATGGTGCTGGAGTAACGCCTTTGCGGCGTCCAGCCAATGGCGAGCCTCCGTATGCCAACTAGGCGTCGCATCGGTTATCCTCTGGAGCAGTAGAGGGTATTTTGTTACCCGTTGTATTGGAGACATGAGAAAGGCATGTAACCCCATCCGCCGTAACAGGGGGTTGTCTCTCTGGGACGTTCTGAGGAATGTTTGTACTGGCCCTCCCTGGGTATCAAGCTGAGTGAGAAGTTTGAATGCCTCGGCCTGTAAGAATAACTTTAGACATGCTACTGTTCGGGGCAGACGCCGCAGAATTAAGAACGACGGCGGGCGCGTGGGTTCTATCAACAGACAAAAGGTACCTATCCACCGCCCCTTCCACAAGCATGAGGGGACATCAGTACTACCCTACCAAAAGACATTGGGGGACAAACCTCACTCGAGCTGTCTGTCTCAGCCTTACCCGAGGCCCCCAAGTAAGGATCTCTAAGTTATGCTCCTGTACACGATACAAACGGGGAGAGCGGGGTACCATGAACCACGGGGTACCATAAACCAGGGATGTATCACCCACTTCCTGTTGCTGTGATTGCTCCTCCTTTTCCTCCAATATCGACCATTGGTACCTCTAGGTTCTCATGTATTTCTGTTCACTATGGACCAAGGCTCCACTTGTTACGGCAATAAGAGTGTTTTTGGGTGATAAAGTAAAAATTTTGTTTCAGACTATTTGTTTACTTTTAAGGTGAAGAACCTGTCAGATAATTGTTGGGTTTGTAATGGAATAATATCATGGCTTTAAGACTGTGGATTTCGATTTACGTTCCGTTTACTACTTTTTTAGTTAGCCATTTTTTTAGCAATTCTTATGCCATTGGGGATCGATGAACCACTTGCCATGGGGTAGAATGAACCAGTGGTTCACCGTACCCCGTTATGGATCGTGAAGCGCCAATCGTTTTGTTTCCTTACTGCATACTTACTGATTTGATTACTTATTGCTTTACTTACTACTATTAATTATCTGAATCTATTTGAACGGTTGGACAATATTATATCGTATCAATATCTGCTGATCCTATGATGGTAAATCCCACAAGGAAAACTATTAAAGGCTTGGCTCCTGTAAATGTGATGAAAAAGGCATCCTAGAAATTGAAGGAGCAAAAGTACGAGAAACAGCTCGTTCGTCTAGCCCTCTTTAGATACATTTAGAAGCACAAGGAAAAAGAGGTCAGTCCGCGCCTGACTACGAAAAAGGCCACGGGATCTTCAGCAAAGGGCAACAAGGACAAAGGGCAAGTAACTGATGTCAAAATGCATCCCAAAGTTCTTCGATAGATGGCAAGCCACTTGGACAGACCAACTCAGCAGAACTTATGACTCTGGTAACAGCTATGGCTGGCTGCAATCAGTGCACTCGGGACTTTTACCCCCCCCCCCCCTCTCTCTGTTGGTGTTTCCGCGTATAAACTTCAAGCCGGGCATGCTCACTGGGCCCTACTTGGGTCGATCTGTGCAGCAAATTTGAAGACGTTGACGGTTAAGGCCTAGACATGAGCTTGCGAGATGCCGAGATGAAGAAGGGAACCATGGGCTTGTTGCTCCTCAGAAGAGTCACGCGTGGCACAATATATGTTGCTGAGGGGATGTCCAATGTATATTGACAGTTTGGACCTTGAATTGGAGTTGTGGAAGCATTTGGATAACGAGGAATATGTTTCTACCCACGAGACTCGATTCATTTTGAAAATCCAATTCGCGTTTCGCCTCCCAAAGCCCGTCCCTGTTAGCGGGACATCCAGCCAAGCGGGGAGGTTTGTTTTTGGAGTTAACCTTGGGATGTTTCCACTTGGATAAGATATAGTTGGTATTTTACAAACTTTCTACTTTTAGTAGTTTTTATCTTCATATTATACACAGTCTTTTACTACACAGTAAAAGAAGATCAATCACACTGGTTCATCGTGCCCCGAGGGTGGTTCATGGTACCCCGGGGGTGGGGTAGGATGAACCAGCTGACCAAGTTTTCTAGAACCGTCGGTGTGCTGTACTCGAACAACTTACATGTCAACGAAAAATACTCGGAGATGGGTCAATAAATAAGCTACATTCTGAAGTGAAAAAGATGCTGAAAGCTCCTTTGGTTCGCCTGGAAAAAATCAAAACACAAATACGGTTCATGGTACCCCGCTCTCCCCTACTCTACATCTACGAGCACATTTAGTCCGATTTTCGCAGTCGGATGCAAGTCTCCCCCTTCGTTCCGAACTTTTGACGCATCGGATGTAGGTTTCGCCAGAATGATGCGAATTTCGCATGCGAAATCTTATCGGGCTGTATATAGCCTACACGTAGCTGAAAGGAAGGTCCGGTGGCTTTTTTGACTTGGCGATTTTTTAGTTCAACGACTACAAAAATCGGGGAAGCTAAAATTTTGTGTTTTTCTTCTTTCTGCACTCTGAAAAGTTTAATAACAGATAAAACAAGGATGCGCGGTTTCAACAGACAACAATTGGGATGTAATCTGCTGTGGTTTTGAGGACGTCATGCACTAAATAGTTGCATTTTTGCAGATACCATGGTATCTGTTACCACGGTAACTGGATCTGCAATTGTCGTTGCAATTACAGTGGTATCTCATACTAGCCTACGGTTACTCTGCAAACACGACAATTACCGATGTTGCGCTTTTTGAAGTCATCCCAAAAGAAAAACTGATATAAAGTCACTAAGTGCCAAACTTCTTTCCCACCAATTTGACAAGATCCTAGGCTCTATTGTTGGTGACGATGAAAGGGAGATGACTTTTTCAGATACCACGGTATCTGGCCAGATACCAACTGCAAAAACGTCTTTTGACCATGGTATCAGATAATACGGTAACAGTGAAAACGACATTAGACCGTGGTATGAGATACCATGGTATCTGCAAAAACGCAACTAATGTTATGCACAACAGGCATTGCCAGGAAGAGCCGAAAAAGCATCTGCTGGCTTTTCCTATATCATGATGACACACTCAACCAGTGCTGACTGCTGGGGACACAACCAAGGATAGTCATAACTGAGGTCCAACACCAAAATCCTGAGCTATTATTTATAATAATTTTCTAAAGTTTAGACCCGATGATCACCCGCTAGGTAAGAAAGGTGGTGGTTTGGCAATTTATACATATGAAAGACTGAGCTCCAGAGCAATTGAAGTCCCTGTTTTGAATGATTATGACGAGATCATGTGGGTATACACGAAATCAAAGCGACTTCCCCGTCAGTTCCATGGAATGGTTGTTTGTGTTTTTTATTATTCGAAAGGGCAAAATGTTGGTGACAGAAAAGCTTTTCTGGAACAGCTTTAGCTAAGTGCAGATTATGTCTCTGGTCAATATCGTGGTTGCGGTATTTTTATGCTAGGAGACGCTAATGAGCTACTTATTGATTCCCTTAACTAGGCCTCCGACAACTTGTAAAGTTTCCGATCCGACCACTAAAGGCGGAACTGCCCTGGATTTTATTTCGTCAAACATGGCCGACTTCTATATTGAACCCTTAGCTGGCCCCCCACTCGGCGGCAGCTATCATTTTACGCTAGAACTTAATCCTAAGAGTAAGACAAAAAATTGAGTATACGACTACTACAACTACAAGTAGACCCATTACCGATGAAGGAGTGCTGAAATTCGGTGAATGGCTTTGTGAAGAGAAGTGGGAGTAGGTTCTAACAGCAAGTACGGTAGAAAATCAAACTATGTTTCTCCAGGAAACATTACTAGAAAAGTATAAAACTTGCTTTCCTGAAAAAACTACAAAACGCTTCTCTTCGGATCGCGCATACATAAAGAAAAGATCAAATCTATGGTGTTTGAGGAAAGACGCCTGCTCCGGCAAGGCAATCCGGTTCAAGCCAATAAACTCAAAAATAAAATCAGAAAGATGACGAGGGCTGCTGCTGACACCTATGTTGACAAGAAAGTAAACCACCTTTTCGAGTCGAAACCCAGTCAGCGGTTCCGTTGTATTAACAGATTACAGGTAAAACTCAACAGGGCGTGGACTTCAATCTCAATGAAAGTGAACCCGAGACTGCAAATAAGTTAAACTCACACCTTGCAACAATTGTTCAGACCCTCCCTCCCCTCCCTATAGATGAAATACCCAATGTACCGCCAGACTTCTTGGACTACCCTGAAATTAGTCCCGCTGAAGTTAGTATTAAGTTAAAGAAGCTCAAGAGGGCAAGTATAAGTAGATCCCAGTAGATCTCCTTAAAGCTTTCCCAGATTAATTAAGTGGCCCTCTTTGTAATATTTACAATACAATCACAAAAACTGGGCAATATCCTTCTGTGTGGAAAAATGGGTTTGTCACACCTATCCCCAAGAAGGACTCGCCTAATGATTTCACCAGTGTTCGTCCCATTATAATGACCCCTATTTTTAGTAAAATTTATGAACAGTTCCTTTCATCGTGGTTGAAGGACAAAATTTTGAAACAGGTGGATCCAAAGCAGTTTGGTAATCTGCCAAAGACTTCAACGACTCATTACTTAGTTAGTTTACAAGATAGAATTTAAAAAAATTTAGATACACCTGGCAATTGGATTAATCTAACTGCAATTGACAAAGGCTTTCGATTTGATTAGCCATGGTAAGCTGGTCGAGAAACTATTAAATACATTTAAAATTGACGTTTCCCTTGTACGAATTATTGCTAATTTCCTGTCAGATCGGACGCAACGTACTAAATATAAGTCAACCTATTCGGATAGCCTCCCCATTTTTTGCGGTGTACCACAAGGCACTCTTCTTGGCCCTTTGCTTTTCCTTGTGATGATCAACGAGCTTGCCGTAACTTTCAAGACAGACAGAAGTACGTAGACGACTTGTCCATTTTAGAGATATGTCGTAGTGATGTAACAAGCAGTGCAAAATTATTGTTAGATAATATTTGTGTTGAAGCTGCTGCTGAGCAAATGGTTGTTAACATGGAGAAATCGGAGGTTCTAACAATGTCCTTTTTAAAAAGTAACCCTGTTTTCTCCCCTCCAATTCCTCACTCTCAGCATGTTAAGGAACTTAAACTCTTGGGAGTTCACATAACGGCGGATCTAAAGTGGGATAGACGGGTTGAAGTTATGCTAAGAAGAGGATGTCCCTCCGTTCCCTCAAAGTATTATCCCGTTATGGAGTCCCACCAAAGCACCTCCTAAGAGTTTATCTTTCTTTCATACGCCCACTTCTGGAGTACTGTTGCCCCGTGTGGCACTTTGGAATTACTCGGGAACAGTCTGATTCGCTTGACAGGATACAGTTTAGAGCCCTCCTTGTAGTTTCCAAGTCCCCGAAAGTACCGTATATAGTCCTCCTTAATACTTATAATTTAGAAACCCTGTTGAAGCGCCGTGAAAACTTTCGTTAGTGTTCGGAACTAAAATCTTGAATACACCAGCACTACGTGATATCCTCCCCCCCCCCCCCAAGATTTTTCCGCGGAAAGAGTAAGGACTGAGAGAGTGGTAGCCCAGCCAATACCCAAATTGCAGCCAATTAACCACATAACGACTGGTTACCTAAGAAGTTTTGTTCCCGCTTTCGTCAACCTTTTTAACTCGCATCATTAACTGTATATGGATTTGAATATTTTTTGTTATGTTTGACAAGTCTTTGTTATACACAAACTAGTGTAGAGTTATCTTTTGTATATAATTAGTGTTAATATGGACGAGAACCACAGAGTCGGCTTGACCGTTGTATCGGTTTTGAAAATAAAATTGAATTGAACTGAATTGGTTTGCCGTGAAAAAAAATGCTCAACGGTGATTGTGACTTAGCGACACTGTTGCCCTTCCACAAGACGGGTTACAGATCGACCTCCTATGCTCCCGAACTAAACTCTTCATCTGGGTGAAAGTTTTAACTGCACTTTCAGAAGTTTCACAACAGATATGCGCAGTTTCAACAGATAACACTTAGAATGTTAGCTGTTATGTTTTTCAAACTTTATGCACTGAAACGTTATGCATAGCCGAAACACCGCCGGTAAAACAGCTGCCGACCTTTTTTCTTTGTTGTCATGACATCTTCCTGGCATGCTTGTTATGCATAACGTTTCATGCATACCTACTGTTTTCAAAATCACAACAGATAACATCCCAAGTGTTATCTGTTGAAACTGCGCATCCTCGTTATCTTTGTTATCGACCTGGCACCAGAACCTCTTGGTGCTAGTGAAGGGTCTACTAACCGGTATTTGAATTTGTCTGTGCCATGTTTTACTTAGAAAATTAACAAGAAAATGGTGGATTCCCATTGTATATTTCGATTGTATATATTCATGTTATTTTAACCCGTTAAATGTTATGGTCGGCATATTTAGTGCCAATTCGACGCTACGAGTTGTATAAAACAAAACTATAGGCTATCACTTATGAACCTATCCTAACCTATGAAACTATCTATCTCTTATGAACCTTCTGTCTGTGTGGTCAACAAACCCTCGGGCACACGGGTATCGTCTCGAAAACTTGTCTGGAATCTGGTTTCAGAATCTGGATCTTTGTGAATCTGGTTTCACTATGGGGAAGTCAAACTTACCGCGTAGGAGCAGTAATGACGAAATGCTGGCAACATCGCTGCGTGTTCTAACACCAACCGACCGACGCAAACTGTTATCAGATCTACGTCTCTGTGTGCTGCAGATTTTCCGATCGCCCTCCGAAGTCCTGTCACAAGTGAGATGGAATGCCTAGACAATAAGCAAAATAGTGAGAAAAATGAAGTTTCGTCTGGAGGTGACACGAGTAGAATGATATTACTGTCTAATGCTCTTTCGGACAAGTGAGGAATTCAATTTTCTTAGGGTTTAACTGAAAAGCCAACTTATTTTTGTATCATTTAACTGAATACACTGGATTATTTGGATTGTATTACCGTAAGAGCTTTTTGCATTTCACTATTTGCTCTAGTATGACGTTCAGAATGCCTATGGTCGTCCTCATAACGCAAAATTCCACTAAGATGCGGAAAATTTCAATCTCAACACAAACTGGCTTTTCAATGACCATTGATCAGCTCGGTAAATGTAGCTCACTGCGTGAACACTTACTTTCCGTAAAAAGTTTTCGTCAAGCATACGACATAGGTACAGGCGCATAGTGCTACCACAAATCCGACAGGGAAATTCAAGTACTCTAAAATCGAATATCCCTGAACAGTGGAGCAACGAAGTAACGCATTTTCATCGGGTCTTCAAGCCTCTATAAGTGAATAATTGACGGGTAACTAGATTGTCCCATCTCAGCCTTTTTCAGTTAAACTTTAAACTTTCTGTTGTTCCAACGGCTTAAGAATATGAAAGATGAGATGAAGGAAGCTTATCACCACAAAGTCTACTTTTGAAACAGCCTATTATTTGGATCGGATCAATTTTCTCTACACGCGTGTTGCAACTTCCAAGCAACCCTCGTCCCAACCTGTATGAAGGCATATGGGTGTAGCGACGCTGGTACATTCCTCCTACGGTTACGTAGAAGGCTAGAACACACCCTATGTAGCCTACTCTGTCAAAACCTTCGACTTTTTTGCCAATCATGGATGCTGCAAATATTCCTCATTATTACATTTCTGTAGAAAAAGGACCTAGAGAAATGGCTGCAGAAGATACAAAATACTAATGATTTATGATGATTTATGCAATATTGTAATCGCAAAGAACGAAAACTAAGTTTCCAGATTAACTTATTAACTCTTGGTATAGGCGTATTCTCACTGTTCCACGAGGACTCCTTGCGGAACTGAGGGGAACGGCGAGAACAGGTGGGAAGGAGGGTACGAGACGGAATGACGGAAATCAACGAGAACACTAGGGAATGTTTCCAAAAATAATTTTGTTCGAAAAAAACACTCGAGTGAGGGAATTAGTCTAGATCCACTTAATTTTTGCTTTTTATGGCACTTGCAGCTTCGCTCAAGTGCCATATACCGATCACTTTTCGGTCGGTCGGTCAGGCCACTCATCTCGAGTTAGAGTACTTCCTGAAGTGCTAAGACGATGATACTTGGCAGGCATACTGGGGACCCGACCAAAGTAACTTGGAAATAGTCACTTCCCTGATTCGACAACCGTGGGGGGGGGGGAAAGAAATGGAGGGGGGAATCCCGAATAATGACGAAATTTTTACCTTTGAACGGGGAATCGGATCTTAATGAAACTTGATATTTGGAAAGACCTCCTGTCTCAGATGTCACACTTCAAGTCCCTAATGGATTCGGTGACTTTGGGGGGAGTTGGAGGGGGGGACCGGAAACCGTGTGACATGTTCAGAGTGGATGGATCGGGACGAACACAGCACAAGCACACGCCCCAGATACATAGTTGACAAGACCGGACCGCATCCGAGTACTATGGGAGGGTTCCGGAATTCCCGTGATCCCGGGTGAAGATGCTTACACATGTGCTAGAACGATGAAACTTGGCAGGCATGTCAGGGAGTCGACAATTTCAACTTAAGAACAGTCGTCTCTCCGGTTTGACCATCGTGGGGGTATTGGAGGGAGGGGAAATCTGGAATCTTGAGAAATGTCCAACTTTCGAACGGGCGATCGGATCTTAATGAAACTTGATATTCTAAAAGAACTCATCCGATCAAAGTGAGGGACCGGAAATTTTGTGACACGCTTTGAGTGTAGCGATTGGGATAAGACTTGGTGGCAAGAACAAACGTAAGCCCTAGATACACCAGTGACAGAATCTGACCGGATTCAGGCACTTTGGGGGGAGTTGGAGGGTGGTCCAGAATTCCGGTGATCGCGATTTAACGAACTTCCAGATGTGCTAGGAAGATGAAACTTTGCTTGAACATTAGAGACT
Organism: Branchinecta lynchi; assembly: GCA_023053575.1. Taxonomy (NCBI): domain Eukaryota; kingdom Metazoa; phylum Arthropoda; class Branchiopoda; order Anostraca; family Branchinectidae; genus Branchinecta; species Branchinecta lynchi. The sequence continues at coordinate 15,870,774 of JAKZAP010000007.1, forward strand.
TGACAAGATTGGCTCAGAAATTGCTACTTCCCAGACCCGGTCATCCCTTAAAGTACTCATCTTCACCGCAAAGTACAGAAAATACTTTTAAGCAAAATCAAGATTTTCAGGATCCCCATGAGCTCATGATCATTATTGCCTCAACGGTTTCGATTACAGATGAATTTATAGCACCCTTGAAGTGCGCACAATCACAGCCAAGCGCAAAAAAAAACTTTTTACCAAACGATACATTCTCGCGATTTCCAAGGGTCCCATCGTTATTCTTATCTCAGGGGTTTTGCTTACAAATGATCACAACAAACCAACGAATTGGCAAATTCCTATTTGTATCGTTCTACAAGCCTCGCAAGTGCCGTATGAGCTTCTACCTATTGTTTTTAATCAATTTTACATTATTATTACTTACAACCTAAAATCCTAACCTCGATTAAATAGATACCTTTTACTCAAAATCAGTTTTAAACCACATTTTAAACCAGTTTTAAACCTCAATACTAATCTCAGAAATTCTTATTAACCATCCCTGACATCCATTTCGAATAAAACAATGAAATCCACAGAAACTCCCAAAATTGATTCCGGACTGAATCTGAAAGGGAGTCTTTTTCGAGATGGTGATGATAATGGGTCCGTGGGAACTCGTGAGAATGATTCCTGCAAAAAACAAGAGCTACGAGCTCATTAGGCACTTGTTACGAGTAGGCAGTACAAGAAAGTAGATGAGAACGTGACAAAATACACCCGCCATCCAAAAATGCGGTTCGGAAATAGAAGTAGGATATTTTGTTTCACTCACTTCTGAGCAGTTCCGGTATCGTCTCGATTATCAAATGCACATGACTGTTCAAACTTCCAAGTTTCAGCCTAATAAATCCACTAGTTTGATCCCTAGACGTGCTACAATATTTCCGGTACTCCCTCCATTTCCCCCTACCGTCGCCGAATCTGGTTCGGACTAAAAAAATGGATCATCTACAGTATCTTCTTTTATACCACCTATCAAGTTCTCCTACCAATTCTGGTACCCCCCTCCCCCCACCAACGTTGTCGGATCCGGATCCTTGCCCAAAGTATGTCATCTAGGGTATATGCTCTCTCTAAGTTCTATGTTTCATTTAAACTGGTGCACTCGTTTGACTCCTATGCGAGCCTCAAAGTTTCCGGCAATCTCCCTCCAATTCCCGCCACTGTGGCCGAACAGGACTTGAAAACATAAACGTCATATCTCCTAATTCCCTCTTCCTGTCCATCAAGTTTCACTGAAATTGGAGCATAGCCTATCTGCAAGTTTCCAGTACCCCCCCCCCCCCCCCCCTACCATGGCCGCATCCGGCCCGGAAGCCAAATAACAAATCTAGGCCGCATAAACTCGGCACTGTCGAACTTGCATCTCATTCGGGCCATTCCTTTGGTTTTTGTGCATGTCAAAAGCCCCCCCCCCCCCCAATTCCCCCAACCGTGGTCGCATTTGTCGAGGCCATCGATCTTATCACCCATTTGTTTGACCCTAGTTGGTCGTATCCTAGTTTAAATAAATAAGTCAATTAAGTCGGGTCGCTGATATGCCTGCAAAGTTTCATTGTCTTAGTACTTCTGGAACTATTCTAACCCCCGACTACCGGTATTCCAGGAAACCCCCTCTACCCCCCCCCCCCTACAGAGCCCCGAAACCATCTGAATCCGTCAAATTCGGATCTAGGCCTAATGCTTGTTCTCTCCATTAAATTCCGTCCCAATCCCTCTGCTTTAAGCGTTTCTTGAGTTTTCCGGTCCCCCCCCCCCCACCATCCCCACAGGTATAACCCGACCCGACCCGGACACTATGGTCGGATCGGGGAAACGGCTGTTCTCAAGTGAACCTGTTCGGGTCCCTGGCATACCTGCAAAGTTTCATCGCCCTAGCACACCAGGAAGTATGCCGAACTCGCGGGATCGCTAGAAATCCGGATCCCCCCCCCAACTCCCCCAGAGTGCCCGGATCTGGTCCGCTTATATCAATGTCGTATCTAGGACTTGTGCTTGTTCTTCCCACCAAGTTTCATCCCGATCCCTCCACTCTAAGCGTTTCTCAAGTTTCCGGTTCCCTCCTCCAACTCCCCCCAGTGTCATCGGATCCGGTCCGGATTTATAGTGGGACGTCTGAGAGACGAGGTCATCCTAAATATAAAATTTCATCAAGATCCGATCACCCGTTCAAAAGTTATACACGCCACTAGATTCCGGACTCCCCATCCATCCACTCCCCCCAGTATGGTTGGACTGGGTAAACGGCTGTTCTCAAGTGAACCTGTTCGGGTCCCTGACATACACCTGCCAATTTTCATCGCCCTAGCGCATCAGGAAGTATGCCGAACTCGCGGGATCGCTAGAAATCCGGACCCCCCCCCCCCAACTCCACCAGAGTGCCCGGATCTGGTCCGCTTATATCAATGACGTATCTAGAACTTGTGCTTGTTCTTCCCACCAAGTTTCATCCCGATCCCTCCACTCTAAGCGTTTCTCAAGATTTCCGGTTCCCTCCTCCAACTCCCCCCAGTGTCATCGGATCCGGTCCGGATTTATAGTGGGACGTCTGAGACACGAGGTCATCCTAAATATAAAATTTCATCAAGATCCGATGACTCGTTCGCAAGATAAAAATACCTCAAACTTTGGCTTCCCCCTCCCTCCACTCCCCCTCCCAGATGGTCGGATCGGGGAAATGACTATTTCCTATTTAATCTGGTCGGGTCCCTGACATGCCTGCCAATTTTCAGCGTCCCAGCACATCAGGGAGAATGAGGGATCCCTGTTGTACGGTCGCTCTGAACTTTTCGCAAAGTTCTGAAGATAACACTGAAAGGAGGAAACGCATAAAGCTAACATTCCCCGAATTTAACGAAAACGCGTCGACAAATGCCGCACCTTCGTAGTGCATTATCTTTAGTGTCTGAAGGCTTTGGAGATAATGCGTTGGTTATCGACAATCGCTACCACAGCATAAGCAAAAGCAAGAGAAAAGCGGATAATCTAAAGAAATAACAAACACAATTAAGCCTTTTACCTTAGAAGATCACTGACATTACTGAACAATACCAAAGCTTGGCTATGATTGACCAGCCCTGCAGCCAACATCGGCCGGTGAAACTCTTCTTGTATCAGCCTCAGGTCTCGTGAGTAGCGCAGTTCCGACTCTAGCAGCTCGGCAACAGCCTCTCTCCTCTGTGACCTCCTCTTAGAACAGGTCTCACAAAGGCCATTCCTCATCCTGAAACAGATTATAATTTAAGACAAGCTTGTGTCTGGCAAATCAACCATCTCTTTTTGGACACTGAGTTTACTGTTCTACAAAGCGCATGGACTGACATGTGGGAGGGAATTCTCATGACAATCTCATTGTTGTCGGCTTTACATGGCGAAGCCATGGCATAGCATAGGAGAGCTTGTAGCGGGGATGGGCTGCCACGGAGCAGCGGCAATCTACAAAGGATTCCAATGAAATGGGGCGACTTTTGCAGGAATGATTTGGTAGGACTGACATCCCATATGATAAGTTTTCAGTTTTCCTTCTCTAGTCCAGGGTGTGGGATAGAGAGGAATCGAAGACTTGTCTATTCTGTACTCTACCTCCAACACGAGTCGAAACTAACAACAATAGAAGCCTAGCAGACCTTCTTACTTCGTGGGACGAATAGTATTTTAGAATATTAAGTATCAAAACTGCTTTCTTAATAGTTGGAATAATTCGAGCTTTTCGGATCAGTATTAGTAGCCTAAGAATAACCTTTCGTGATTTACCAACATCCTTCTGTCGCTTCTCCAGACTCATCTTATCTAGCTTTTAGCTCGCGGATGTTAGTGAGTGCGGTTAGATGAACTTTAAATGTTAGGGTTTCATTCGGGGTCCCATGCACTATGTTACTCGAACGTGCCTTTCCGATAGTAAATTTTAACAGAGGTCAGACTTGACACGGCAGATTCGGGTGGGACGAGTGGATCTTCGGCTGTAGAGAATCAATAATCTATTTCCTAACACGTGATATAGAACTGGATAGGACGAACACAGCTAACTATGTGGAATCTCGTAAAACTTTATATAATCACTGGTAAAACACCCAGACATAAATATAGACTCTGATCTGCACTGGAGCACAGCAGGGAAGGAAGAGAGCTGAAAAAATAACTCTGGTCCAGGCAAGTTGGTCGTGCCCCTAGAAACTCTTTCCCATTATCCAGCAGGCCAAAAATATTCTGGATTCATGTTACAACTTAATCCTTCTGGGGAAACATAAAAATTACTGAGTTACTTACTCTTCTTTGTTTTTCTGTATTGGAGAATCGCAATCCCAACACCACTCTTGCTGATTTTGTCTTAAACTCAGCCGTCGTAGTGGCTGATGGAGGTCTGATCCTAGACCTGAATCATTTCTCTCCAGAGACTGTGACACTCTGAATATTTTCCTATGTGACACATCATTAGTATCACTGCTGGGGTTCCCTACAGTTTCATAGATATTAGATTCTGAATCTTCCAGATCGTCTGTGTTTAGATCGGAGTAAACGTTTTGGTCAAGGCTGTCACAATTATCATCTTCATCCTCACAATCACTTTTGGGTTTTGCAGATATACCCTTATTTACACACAACGATGTAATGTAGTTAGCCGCATCAATCATGTAAAACACTGAGTGCAAGTCACCACTAGCAGATGCTTCTGACGAACTGACTTCAGGCTTTGCACATGAAGAGACACAGATTTTTGTCACAAATTTGTCCCCAGACTCTTCTGGGTCATCTTGTCTTGGAGGACCTTCATCCCATGCTACCATTACTCTTGATACAAACGGACCAGATGAGCCCACAGCATCCATTGGAGAATGTTCGAGGCTGATGCTCCAGAATAGTTCTCTGACCTGAAAAGTGAAATTTGGACCAGTTGCAACTGTGTGTAAACTAATTTGTCAGTGCTTCCATCTTCAACTACGCCAAACCATTAGTTCAAAAGTGATTCACAGCAAAGGCCAAAGCCACTGAGTCATTATCCCCTCACAAGATTACAAAGAAACTGCAACAAGAATCTGTGAACCACAAATCCAAAACCATCTCTATACCTTGAGTGATAAATCAAAGTTAACTAAACATAACCTGTAATGGTAAGACTGCTGGCTCAGACAGAGACCAGACTACTTAAGTATAATCCAGATTGAGACACAGGCTAAAGCTAGGTTTTCAATACGCGATTGATGCAAAATGGAGTGGAGAGACAAACTGCAGAGATTCGACTGGGATGCACCAGAATCTTCGACTAGACTGTAACCAACCACAGATGCAAGTCATCATAAGGAGTGATTCAACAGGATCAAAAGTCCTTATTTCACTCCAAGCTGTGATTTAAGGTAATTTTTAAGGTAAAATTTGGACAGACATGTATCTGCCAAACTTGAGGTTACATTCAAACAAGGGAATTCAGCTTCAATTTTTCTCTAAACACAGTGGAGAAAACTGACGAACTTGAAGTTATATTCAAACAATGGAATTCGGCTTCAATTTGTTTCTAGACACAGTGGAAAAAACTTTATAAGTGAAAAGTACTTAAACCTACAACGTTTGTTGATTCTTCTAGCTATCAGTCTCAGTCTATCTTAACTTAAACAAATCAGTCTCAGTCTACCCTAACAAAGAAACAATTGAAGCCCCAGACTGTTATACTTTTAAATCTTTGGCTCTTTGTTCCCAGTTTGTTTTAAACAGGTTTTCATGGAGGTATTGGTCAATCATACACAAATCCTCAATTTCTAGGCACATGCTCCAAATTCAGGGCATGATGCCCTGGAGCAATTGTCAAGAAACGGTGGGCCCAGAGATGGTGTAAGATGGCAAAAATACGAATCCCCAAAGTACGTCCATGATAATATGGAGAATTGAAAATCTGAAATGAAAATTTGTTTGGATACCCAGTAAAATATTGTATGATTTGACCCAGTAAAATATTTATGATTTGAGTGATGCTCAGAAATCAACCAACCTGAATTCATCTACAGTGGACAGGTCATGGTTAAGGTATCAACAGGTATCCAGTGTAAAACCAGGGATTTGTGGTTGAGTGCAATACATGGTCCATTATCCTAGTGTAACCTTGTCGAACACACAATCAGGGTTGGCCGCTCCGAGTCTACCACAAGTGCCTGATTTTTGTATACCCTATGCCTAATGCTGGATACACTACTCCTAATACTGGATACACTATGACAAATGCTGGATAGGCTCAGTCATACATAAATCTTCAATTTTTCTTTTTCAAATAGACCAAGTTGTCCTGTGTTGTATCATTTTAGTACATAAATAAACACTTGAAATACTTGGGCATGGTGCCCCAACATAGTGCATGGTGCTCAGAGGCTTTACTAGCCACAAATTTTGTTTGGGGGGCGAGGTATTTACCGACCGCCTTGTCATTTTTAATGACTGTTTTTGCAGAAAAAATTACTATTTTTAAGAAAAATTACTGTTTTAACAAAAATTACTGAAATTGACTGATTATTAAGAAGAATCAACTGTTTTTAAGTAAAAATTGACTACTTAAAGAAAAACCGACTGTTTCGAAAACAAAAATCTAATGTTTTTAGAAAAAAATTGAGGAGCTTCACGTGCCCTTGCTGCAGGGCTGGAGCCCTAACGTATCAGCACCATGCCCAGACGTTGGAGCACCATGACCAAAAATGAGGATTTAAGGTTTAATGGAAAATTGCCACAATAGCAAAAGCTAAATAAAATTTGTGTACAGGAGGGGTCCAACCTCAGCCAAGATTTCAAATTTCCAGAGAAGTCTTTCCTCAGAATGATCTATCTGGCTTAAAAAGGAACCAACAAATATGACAAACATACTCGTTTGAAGCTAATTGAATTGTTTATATATTTGATTAATAAATACTGCTTCAATATTTCTAGTTAAACATATTTTTCTTTTCAAATAAGATCACTTCATTCTAACCTTACCTGAGTGGACTTACAAAATGATGAAAAAGGTAGAGTTACCAAAGTCAATAGCCCTTAAAATCCCTTTTCAAAGCAGTTTCAAAACAAAGAAAAGGCACAGAATTTGAATATTTTTTGACACAAAAAAAGTCATATTTTGCCTCTTAACTATCAGGAAAGCACGTACATTTCATTTAACATTTATGCGGCAACAGTCGAGGTACAGGAGTGCTGCATGAAGCCGCCACCCTAAACTCCTATTTTTGGGAAATGACTTATGGAAAAAGAGTAAAGTTTGAGATAAAATTCAGTGGAGTATCCTGAAAGGAAGCTTAGAACCTTCACTTTCTGCTGGTACCATAGTTTACTTGTAATTGTTCAAGGCTAAGCTAAAGAACACAAAAGAATGTAGGCACCCAAGTGATCATGAAGTCGCCCACTTTGCTAAAAATAGTATTTTGCTACATGGTGAAGTTAGAGGCCAGCTGTTTGGTCAGAGAGGTTCCTTGACCTTTTGCAAATAAAAAAATTTGCTGTTTTCTAGGAATTTGCATGATTTTTCTGGAGTGGCAGCTTCATGCTCCAAGGTGGCAGGATCATGTACCATGGCCAATTGGGGGGGTGGGCGGTGCCATAGTAAGGGCAGCTTCATGCAAAACTCCTGTAGTATAAAACACGAGGTCAGGTACCCCTCCTGTGTATGACTGGATAGGCTACTCTAAACCAATAAAATACTGATGATTTGAGTGAAGCTCAGAGATCAACAAATCAGAATTCATCTATAGTGGGGTTCTTCAGGGCAACTTCAGGGCCAGGGTAGCAACAGATATCCAGCATTTGGCATAGGTTATCCAAAGTCAGGGGTTTCTTTATGGTTGACGGGTTCCAGGACTGGAATTCCTGCAAAAATTTGTGGCACCATTCAAAATCTGGTTGGGAAATGCTTATCCTGTGTTTGCGCTACAAGTGGGGTAGGAGGATCTGAGAGTTTAAGCCCGAGCCCCACCAGAGCCCCACACCAGACTGTCTGTATATTTCCAACCTGGATCAAACCAATACCTGAATAGCCAGTAGAGAAATATTTAAAATCATGAATGATGAAAGCTTACTTAGCTCGAATCTTCCATCATCCAGAAGTTGTAGTTCTTGAGATCTCCTTTTGCTCAGTTCCAGTATCCAATAAGGATACAATTAGACCAATTAGCTCAGCAAAATAATAGTTGGAATGAACTCAAGACCAAAGACACTATTATTGTCTTTGCTCAAGACAAGAACCGTAATCTGAAGCTACTAGCAAGAGCAAATTTACAGACATCATGGTCGCGCCGTCAGATGCCTTTAGTACCTGGTGGTACTGCTTACTAAAAGTCACGTTTTGTAAGACTCTATTTTCTTCACGCCTTTCGCCGCCGACGGGTTTCCTCAGACCAGACATCTTTCAATCAGTTTGATTAGAGGCGTATTCTCGCCCCCGCGTTTTTGTTTGTCCCGGGGACTCGCTCCCCTTATTCTCGCGAGTCCCCAAGGACGGGGAATGCTCCAATTATCATCACCAACATCAAAAAGGACTCCCTTTCAGATTCGGAGGGGAATCAATTTTTGATGGTGTTGGTCCAATGTAAAATAACTGAAAACAATCAGAATAAACAAAACCAAAAATAAAGGGGATCGAAACTAATTTCGTCAACTGCATATTTTGTTTTCGAACAAAATCCATTTTGGAAGCATTCCCCGTGTTCTCGCTGTTTCTGTATGAAGAGTCCGAGCAGAGTGACTCCCTCTATTCTCGCCGTTCCCTTCGATTCCCCGAGGAGTCCTCGGGGAACGGCGAGAATACGCCTTAGGAATTTGAAACGAAATGTCATGCTTAGCGTGATATGATATATATTTGCACAAAAAGCCCGAGGATAATGGCAAATATGGCAATACAGTACAAAACGAAAGAAAGACATAATTCTGTTTACTATTTATGTAGAAAACAAAATTTAATTTATTCATTTATTTTTCTATTTTATTTATTTTCTTCCGTTGAATTTCTAATCAGAATGCGATAACCAGCAAACTATCCATGTCTGAAACGTGCCAACAAAAAATGTCTGCAGCCTATACTTTTAGGCGTATTCTCGCCGTTCCCCGAGGACTCCTCGGGGAATCGAAGGGAACGACGAGAATAGAGGGAGTCACTCCACGCGGTCTCCGCGTACAGAAACAGCGAGAACACGGGGAATGCTTCCAAAATGGATTTTGTTAGAAAATAAAATATGCAGTTGACGAAATTAGTCTGGATCCACTTCATTTTAGGTTTTGCTTATTTTGAATGTTTTCATTTAACTTTACATTGCACCAACACCAGCAAAACTTGATTCCCCTCCGAATCTGAAAGGGAGTCCTTTCGGATGATGGTGATGATAATCGGAGCATTCCCCGCCGGTGGGGACTCGCGAGAATACGGGGAGTCAGTCCCTGGGACAAACAAAAACGCAGGGACTCCTCAAGTAGAGTCCTGGGAACGGCGAGAATACGCCTTTAGTCTTCGAGTTCCACAAAAGCTATTTGTAGTAACATTTTGCCAACAGATTATTTCAAAAGCATAGATTAGAGCTGATTTTTGTAAAAAGATAAATAATGTCGATTTACTTTTCCGGATCTCCGCGCCGACAAAAGCTAATTCTGGGCCAAACTGTGCCGAAAGATACCTTGTCAGACCATGTTAGGGAGGCTCCTTTTACCCCCCCCCCCCCCCTCCTCCCTTAGCTACGCCCTCCTCCCTTAGCTACGCCCCTGGTTGGAGAGGGAGTCCAACTCATGTGGATTGCCTAGGGGTCAAAGGAGTGGATCAAACTCGGAATGTAGAGTTCATGTGCCAGGCCACATGATCTATTTGGTGTTCGTGCCGAACCCAACCATATTGTATATGTGTGTGTGGGGGGGGGGGGGGGGGGGTACCGGAACTTTCCGAATAATGCTGAGATTTGAGTGAAACTTGATAGTTATTATTTAATACAAGAATCTACCCTAGATAACCTTATTATGTGCCGGAACAGGATTCGAGCAGAGGGGGCATCACATAAAATTTGCCTCAAGACGAGTTCAAACGATTCAGATGAAACTTGGAAGGTACAAAGGCCGTATGCTGTAGATGATCCATTTTATGTTCCTGGCCGGAACTGGGCTCGACGCGGAGAGTTGGAGGGAGTACCTTCAAACTAAATGGGTTGAACGAGCAGATGCAGTAGATATCCCATTTTTGGGATCCCAAAACGTAAGTGGAGGGATACCTATGACATCGCAAAAGTTGTCCGTCTGTCTGTCCGTCTGTCCGCACGATAACTCCCGAAGTGATTAAGGTATTTTGATGAAACTTAGCGGGACGATCCTTTGGGTCAAAGTACAGGTCAAGTTCGAAGATGGGCTCTGTAGCCCTATATCTTAGGGTGGGGGAGGGGTATCAAATTAAGGGGTAAACAAAATATTTTTTGAAAGCTATTGAGATAGTTGATTTAGGGGTAAGGAGACATGCTGAGTTCGAATATGAAATTTATCTTCTCGCCGGACAAATAGTTCACCCGGAATCCGGCAAAAACCGGAAAATTTGTGAAAAGTAAAAGTTTAATATGAAGTTGATCAGAGGTTCGATTTAGGGGCAAAGGAGACGTGCTGAGTCCGAATATGAAATTTATTTTCTCGCTGGACAATTAGTTCGGCCGGAATCCGGCCAAACCGGAGAATTTGTTAAAAGTAAAAGTTTAATCTGAAGTTGATTAGAGGTTGGATGTAGGGGTAAGAAGACATGCTGAATTCTTTTTTGAGCTTTAGTTTTTTGCCAGACAAGTAGTTTGTCCAGAATCCGGCCGAAGCCGGAAGTTGGGCAGAAGTAAGGAAGGAAGGAGATACGACGTATAGGCTATAGGGTAAACCATATGCTGCATCCATATCTGAATATTTGACAGCGCAAAACGCATATCTGAATATATCTGAACTTGTTGAAATTCAGCTGGCGTATCCGGTGTGTACTGTCAAAAACGAACTTGGTCTTCTCCGATTATTACCATTGGCCGTAACTTGTTTGTAAATGTTAAAAGTAAAAATTTTAAGAAGTCTGTTGAAGACCAAATATCTACAAGACCGAATTGTCGGGAGCAAATATTAAAATTCTGGGATCCCATCGAAACCTTTCGTCTTGTTTTGTTAGACTGCATCTTTTATCGGCGGAGGAGTTGGAAGTAGGTTTTTGTAGCAGTCTCATTTACTTACGTACCACCTATCCGTAAACAAGTGCCATGTGAGCTCGCAACTCTTGTTTATCGTCGTCGATGCTTTATATCTGTTCCAGTGTAGATGTCGACATCTGCAAAAGTGTTATTAGGCTACTACTAAATGCCTGAATTTGTATTCATACCTGGCTGGTAAGTTCAACCGATACTTTTCTACTTTTGATCTATGTATGCCGCCAATTTAGCCATAAGATGCTCTAGATTTACGGCCCAAGAATGCTTCAAGGACCCATTGCACTATTTACTCTTCAACTTACAGTATCTTAAAATATTGAATGCTTTAAAACTATGCTGTGCTTTCAACAAATAATCCGCGGTTTTGGCTATTTTAAGTCTTTTCCGAGACCCGTTGACTTGTAGCGAAAACGGAAACAATTCACATAACCGGTTTTTATGATGGAAAAACTTCTCGCAGACAACCGTCGACAGCGTGATACACATCGAAGGTAGCAAAACACGGTAAGTCAGAAAATTAGCGTGGTTTTGCTAGAGGGGTTAGAAAACGTAATGTACGAAATTGGGGTTTCCAGGGTTAGAAATATATGGAGTGATTATGGAAGTAGGTTGCATTAGTATTACAGGTAAGACAGGTCCTTTAAAGTTTATTTCTAAAAGTCCAGAAAACGGCGGCACGCCGCTGTGAAAATCCAGGCACTTCTTTGGGGTCTAAACGTAACGCAGCTTCAGGAAAGTCCTTTCGATGCCCTACGTTCTCTACTAGTCGCGGGACCCTTATTTCGCATGCATAACTTTTCAGCAAGGCACGCTGGAAGATAAAGCGAGACTTCCCGTAAGAGGCTGTATATAAAGCATTGTTCAGATAGGCGTAATAAGCTGAATATCCCTATACTCGATGTTTCCGTCTTACACACGCCTCTTCAAATAGGAACTCAAAAGATTCATATCAATGCAGCGCAAAGACGCTGCTCCTCTCCTCGTCCCGCTGGCGAAACCAATCAAGCGATCTGATTGGCCCTGTATAAGAGAAAATAGAACCTGGCTCTATTATCATTATTCGCCTTATTATAGTGCGCCCCGAGGAAAAGAGGAATCTGTAATAAGCTTTATACGCCATAATACAACTTACAACACCTATCTGAACAATGCTTAACATTCGATTGTCCATTTATTTCCAAAGGGCCTTCCATTGCCTATCCTTTATTGAAGAAATCTTTTCCCTCTCTATTTAGTGTCACTCCACTGCTTCGTGTGGCGGTGAAGGCGAGTCACTTATCTGGGCAGATAGCGTTACTTCGCTCAGGAAAGTCCATTTTACTTTGTTCAGAATGAGACCAAACCGGTTGTCTGACTGTGCGAATGAGAGCGGAGAGCAGCTTTCTACCTGTTTTGGGGATCCCAAAACGTAAGTGGAGGGATACCTATGACATGGAAAAGTTGTCCGTCCGTCTGTGCGCACTATAACTCTCAAAGGGAATGAGATATTTTGATGAAACTTGGTTTGAGGATTGTTTGGATGAACAAGTTCGTAGATGGGCTCTGTAGCCCTACATTTAGGGGTGGGGAAGGGGGTTCAAATTAAGGGAAAAACAAAATATTTTTAAACAGCTAATGTGATAGTCGATTATGGTGTAAGAAGGCATGCTGAGCACGATAATGAAATTCATTTTCTCGCCGGACAAGTAGTTCGTCCGAAATCCGGCAAAAACCGGAAAGCTGGTGAAAAGTAAAAGTTTAATTTGAAGTTGATTAAATATTTGAATTAGGGGTAAAACGACATGCTGAACACGATGGTGAAAACCATTTTCTGGCAGGACAACTAGTTCGCCCGGAATTAGGCCGAAACCGGCAAAAGTTTGATTATATGACAGATTAAGTAGTAAGAAGAGAGGCTGAGTCTGTATATGACAATTATTTTTTACCCGGACACATAATTAGTCCGGAATCCGGTTGTAACCGGATTGTTTTTTAAGTCGAACTTTTATTCAAAGTTGATTAGATGTTCTTTATAGGGATTCGGGGCTGGATTTAGTTCTGTATTTTCTTTTTTTGCTGGACTAGTAGTTTGCTCGGAATTCGGGCGAAACCGGAAACTTGGCAGAAGTAAAGCAGGAAGTCTCGGTCAGTATCGCCAAAAGAGATATGGCTTATATAGGTATATCTGAACTTGGTTTTCTCTGATGATTAGCCTGGCGAAGGCTAGACCCTATTGTCACAATTAAATATTAGATTTTTGGGATCCCATCGACACTTTGGTCTTGTTGTATCTGTGCGTCATCTATCTAAGACCGTCGTAACTGACAAAGGGAAAAGCAGATTAAGGAAAGATCATGCTAGTGGAAGGCCCTTGTAAATATGAAGAACAATCATGACCTCGTGCTATAAAATAGATCGACAGCTGGAAAAGCCAGCTCAGAAAACTGAACATACAATTAGTCAGTCAGTTTTATGTTTATTAAAAAAAACTAACCTCAAATAATTAACAGTTTCAACTTTGGGTACAAAATACAGAGATGGCCTCCACAGTACACTTGAAGTGTTAAAAATACCCTTTCGGGATACATGCCTGGACAGTCAAACAGGATTACCATGGCGAAACCTCACGACCAAGTATCATTTTATTCAGTCTTAGTTAGCCATTACTTTCCCGGTGGGTGCATTCTCACTGTCCTCGATCACGTCACTAGTATCTGATACTGTCTCTTCAGCTTCTTCAGTGGAATAATTCTCGAGGTCGTCACTAGCGTCCAAGTTTCGCAGCAACTTATCACTTGCCGCCGGATCTACTCCGGCATTAAGCGACACAGCGTCTCCCACAACTCGCTGATCATCAACATTGACAACGGGGGAACTGACACTTAATTTGGTGGGGGTTTCCCCTACCGCGTCTTCGTAAAGGGTATCATCCCGTTCAGCTGGGAATTTATCTTCAGTGAAACTTTCCTGGTCGGATTGGTCGGCAATTACCAATCGATTTTCACCTTCTTCCCCCAATCCATTCTCACTCAAAGTGCCATCAGATTCATGTACCGCCAAACCAAACTTACGATCGTCTGGACCCATCTCAACGTGCAGCGCACACACCATCACCTTAGAACCCACGTCCGAGCTGTCGCTTTTATCCGAAACTGAAACGCTGTCGACAGCTTTGTCAAAGGGCTCGATATCATCAAGTGCTTGCAAAGAGACCGCGGTATTTTCATTCGGCAGCCGCTCCCTGTTAAAATGCCCGAAAGTAAGCAATGAGTGAACAGATACAAGCGAACGTGGGAACAAAATTGTTAGGAAATCCACACACCAAAAGCATGCACATGTGCTCTTACCTGAGATTCCAAGGAAGATGCATTGAAAAAAAAAATTTAGTTATTAGCCGTTGGAATTCAATTTCACGGTATCAAACCTATGTGTATGACACCTATCTCTAGCAGGTGTGCAGCGCAGCGGAGTGAGAAAGTAAAATCTTTATCACAGCTTATAAACAAACTACGTCAGAACAACTCCATTAAGAACGGCATATTACCGATCATATGATAAAGTCGTCCAGTTTCCAACTGATCATTAAGGATTGAAGTACTTCGCGTGGTCTTATTTGTTGCTGTTACACAAAAACCCTCATCTATACATACATACCGACAAGTATACAAAGAGTTGACATGTCACAGATGAACTTAACTCATGGGAAATCTGGTCCCAGTTACCCATGAACGGAGGGGGGGGGGGTCAACTCCGCATATCTATTCCCAACCCCTATGATCCACCTCCCCCACCCACCCTGTTCATGCGCAACTTGGCCCAGACTGCCCAGGAGTAAAGTTCGTTACCCATGACACGAGTGATCTTGCCCAGAAGTCAGGAGATTTCCCACTGTCCACGAATCAGCTAGATCTCAGTAATTTTAGAGGTAGTTTCAATAACTGAACACTAAGTCTAATTTACTATTAGCGTATCCTAAGGCGTTTTTCCGTGCTCCCACAAACAGCTTGTGGGTCGATTGTGGCTCAAAAAGTGTGTTTCCGCGATCTTTCGTGCGGCTCACAAGTGTGTTTCCGCGACCAACAAGATTTTCGTGGCTCGCCTGGTGGCTCAAATTCGAGAGACAACTGGCGAGGTGATTGTCGATTTTGTGGCTCGATCCTGGCGGGAAATTCAAATTGAGCAGCAAAATAGTGTCTAAACAATAAAGTTAACTACTTTTTCAAGCATATAGACTTAAAACTGAGGATGCTTTTTGCACAGAATGGTAAGGAAACAATCCTGAAGGTCAATTTATTCAGATTTTACATGAATTCTATTTTTATTTTTAGATATTTGAAATAACCGCCCAAAAAATAGAAAAAAAGGCGTTTCCGCGAGTTTCAACTCGTGGCTCGGTTGTGGCACACAGTCTTGCTTTCGCGACAAACACTCAGAAGTGTGTGGCCCACAATTGTGTCGCGGAAAAAGGCCTCTAGTCATGGCCAGTATCCTTCAGAACTCTGTGCTTAGACGTTTCAAGTTCCAATAATCCTGGATCGTCCACTAGATGTTTTGGAACAAAATATATCTTACGCCTCAGATCTGCCCTTGCAAATATCAAAGGTTTCTGTAAACTGTATGATTTTAACCGTTTCTGCGCAAGAACCGGAACTAAATCGCAGAAAGACGGGGCGTTGTGAAGTGAGTGACGGTGCGATCGTCATCTCATATACAGCTAAAACCAGCGCCATCGCTACATAAGCGGCAACGTTTCACCCCAAAGGACCAATCAACTATGTGTAATAAGACTTACAGTATAAAGTGCATAAGGATGAGAAGTACTCAAAGATTTGAAAGTCTCTGGACTTAAAGAACTATATTAACCATGGTTAGGAACAAAAAGAGGTCACTTACAGCTTTGGCGTCTCAAACTCGTTTTCCAACCCTCGTGTCGCTTCGACTTGTTCATCTTTATGTGCAACTTCAGTCTCGTGAAGTCCACCTGTTGTGTTCTCTGATTCCTTAATCTCCACCTCGGATTTAGCATCTTCTAAGGAGGTAGTCTCACCCAATTTAGGCTCTTTAACAGCCTTCTTCGAAAATTCGTCAACTGGCGATTCCTCGCTGAAACCGCCATCGACCGGCTCTACGTCTGGGACGAGGAAAGCTTCTTCTCTACACGTCCGGGAGGTAGGCTGGTCTTCAACTGCAGGAGTTTCCACTCCTTTTTCAAAAGGGACGGTGTCATCTAAATGAGATGTAAGCTTCTTAGTGGATTCATCTGCGCTTTCCAAGCTCTCTTCCGAATCTGCTACAGCATTTTTGACACCTTCAAAAGCGACTGTTTCATCTACATTTGCGACTGCTATTTCGTCACCGAGTTTAGCAACACTATCATTTGCAATAATTTGAGCATCATCCTGAGTTTCAGTTTCACCAGATTGAGGTACATCAGTTGGGAATGACACAGCGTCACTGGGATCACAGTAGTTTGTACTCGTCGGGGTCACAGCTCCTTCGGTTTCGACTAGGTTTGAATTAGCATACTGGGCAGGCAGATCGTTTACGGAAACCGGGATTTCCTTCAGCTCGTCAACCTTGGTCGTTCCTGCGTTCCCATAGTCGATGAAGTCAACACTGACTTCTTCACCTTCAACGTGCGTAATTTCAGCTCGGTAATATAATCCATCATCTCCAAAGAGCGCAGCGACGCGCTTTCCGGGTCCAACATCGCCCTTATACGGCTCGAGTTCTTCCTCGAGCGCACTGGCGATGGTTTCCAAAAGCTCAACGCTTTCAACTCCATGTTCTTCCATGTCCGGAACTGGAGTGGCTCGAGCATCCGACTTGAACAAGGGCGGAATATCTTTGATCGCTTCTGGGAGCACAAAGATCTCGTCCGGATGGATCTTTGTGAATTTTCCTATGTCTATGAGGCTAACGCCAACTTCATCTTCTTTCAAGTCAGTGACTCGAGCACGCTCCATACGCCCGTCATGAACACAGGCAACGAGCTGTCCTTCTGCAACTGCCTCGGCTCTTGGTTGCGGAATTTCGAATGCGGCACGCAAAGCCTCCCAAGCATTTTCCGACACCAAACTTTCATCTTTCGAGTTCTCATAAACGAGACTGTCAATGTCTTCAGCTCCGCTTATCGGAACTGTCGGTTCTATAACTTCTTCGTGGAACAGAGGGGCCACGTCTCGGATGGACACGGGTACTTCCCGCATGTCGGAAATGTCTGTGGTATCCTCATTACCGTAGTCAATAAATATAACGAAGGCTTCGGGTCCCATCACAGACTTCACACGGGCTCTATAGTAAACGCCATCATCTCTGAAAATGGCTGCGACAACACTGCCTGTCTTCACCTCCTCTTTGAGAGGCTCAAGCTCTTCAGCAAGTACGTCCAGAATGCGTTGCTCTTCGTCAACTTGCGCAAGAGGGGCTGGTGCTTCCGCAACAGGGGCCGGGGCTTCAGCTTCGGGGACAACCTCCGGGGCAGCATCCGCAGACACTATTTCAGGTTCAAGTTGAGGCGGGTAATCTTGGACGGACTGAGGTATTTGTCTTAGGTCACTTGTTGGCGTCTCGCTACCGTTTCCGTAGTCAACGAAAAGCACCGAGACTTTATCATCTGAGACTTCCATGATCTGCGCCCTGTAGTAGATTCCATCTTCGTCAAAGACAGCGGCAACCATGTCTCCAATGTGCGGTGCTGAGGTAAGGGGTTCAAGTTCTTCCGCTAGAGCGTCGGTGATCAGATCAAGTGGAGATACTTCGGGGATAGCAGCCGGAGCTGGCTCAGAGACTACGGGTGCACTTCCAGCCATAGCAGTTGTTTCCTCGACAACTTCTTCTTCTTCAAGCTGTGGCGACATGGAACGAACAAGTTCCGGCACCATTTTTAGCGCACCCACCGGCACGATACTGTCATTCCCATAATCGATGAACAATACATTCGCCATGCCTTCTTCAATTGCGGTGATCCTAGCCCTGTAGTAAAGACCATCTTCATCAAACACAGCAGCAACCAGGTCACCAATTTGAGGTTTAGTCTGTGGAGAAACGAGGTTCCCAGCAAGTTCATCCGTGATAATATCGATTTTGGCTCGCTCGGGTTCTTTGGATACGACTCCATTATCAATCAAGGCCTGTGCTACGTCGGTTCCATCCGACTTCAAGTCCACAGGGTGGACTCCAGCTACAGCATCGTATATAATTGCTTCCAGGGAGCTTTTGGCAAGAAGCCTGGCTTCAGATTGCCCAGGGGAATAAGAATCTGGGACCACGACACCTTTCAGCTTACATGGGACTGCACGAATGGGAAGGGTAGCAAACTCGGGATGTAAGCCACGCAGATCTTGCAGTCCGGAGTAATTCTCCACGTTTCCGTAGTCAAGGAAGCAAACAGTGAATCCTTGTCCTGTTAAAGTCTCGACACACGCTCTGTTCCACGAATTGTCATCCGTGAAGCGCGCTGCGATTATCTGCCCTGCAACAGGACTTGATAGGGCCATTTCTCCCTCATCGATGCCACGGTAGAAGTCGTTCATTCTGGCGTACATGGTTTCATATTCAGCCTTTCTGCCAAGCTCGGCTAGACTGAAGTTGTTCGGAGCTTTATAGTAGCTGACGAAAACCGTGGTCGTGACTCCGAGATTCAAGGTGCACTTCGGTAAATCCCCGGAGAAACGCTCAACTGCCGACAGGCCACCAAACTGAGCATTGATGTTCTCCGTTCCTTCCTTTAGATTGACGACAAAAGTACGCGTCGCCTTGTCTTTTCCAACGACTTTGAGTCTCAGGGACTTCTCCATGTGGGCTTCCAATCTATCTTTAAGCTCCACCCCTCCTGTCACAAGGCTTAGGGAGCACTTGCAAGCTTGTGCCGGCAGCTTGACGTGATCCGGCGTTAGTTCCCGGACATCAGAAACCGGTGTCTCCTGTCGATTTCCGTAGTCTACGAAGTAAACAGTTGCCATCCCGCCTTCGACCTTCTCAGTGAGCCCTCTGTACCAAGTCTCGTCCTCGGTGAACATTGCGGCACAAACTGAATTAGCCTTAACATCGTTCATCCGTGGACGATCCTCACCGAAGTAAGTGGCCAGCTCTTCCATGAGCTGATCAAGTTCAGGGATGTTATCTTCAAGCTGTACGTAGAATTCGCTAGGGCTTGAAACATACACGATTTGGCAATTCTTAACATCGCCGAGAGGTAAGTTGATCGGTTTGAATTTGAGGACTGGCTTAGCAGCGACTGGAGCTGGGGCGGCAGTTTCCTGCAACAAAATGGAAATGTTATACTCAATAAATTAGGGGAATAAACGTCTGATTAGTTCGTTTCCTAGGTTTGCACGTTTGCGTAGGGTACACAATATTGTTGGAAGTTCAAGGTTGGCAAGCCTGTCTGCATATGCCCTTTGCTCTAGTCAGCTGATGCGATCGTGGATCGACTTGTACACCTTCGACCAGCTTAACATTTTCTTCGAATGCTGGAAACGCTAGACACGTCTCAATGTCGGCACGTGGTAGCGTAAAAATTACAGCTTGGTGAATATGCTGCCATAATGGCTGGTGATTTTCTTTTTGCGGAAGTTGACGCTGGCTTCGGGCGCTGCCTTATTGGCATAGCTATGGAACCTGAGTGGACTCCAAGATATATTTCCCGTCATCAGTTCAGAGAATTGCTGCATTCCAGTCTGATCGTCGACCACCATATGGACATGGGTACAAGACAAACCAATTCTCTACATCAGATAATGGCCGGTATCAGCCTTTCTTTTGTCGACTTTTGGAAAGTCTGTTTGAATCGGTATTTCCCGAGATAAAAGGAACAACGCGCTATACCGCTCACAACGTCATAGTCAGGGTTTCAGTTACTGTAATGCCGCGACCCGACATACATGAAGTTTCTATTGTCTGTCCGTCAATATTTATGATCTACTCCACAAGAAACTTCTGTACACTGTACAGTATACATATTGGTTGTCCTGTCAAGCGAAATTAATATTAGCATTCAACTGCATTCCCGACTTCCAGCAACAGCTAAATTGGGGTTAGTACATATGCTTACCCACAAGTCGTTCTGCGGTTTAACTGCAGGGACGGCTGACGATCCCCATCCCGCGTCTGTGGTGGAAGCTGTAGACCCACCGGTAGACCATCCGGCACCACCATCACTTCGGTCTCTTCGGCCTGCAAGACGAGCGAAGCATTGGACATTAGCTTTCACTACATTTCAACATAAGATAGCGGATGCCGCCTGAAAGACTTTTATCAAATTACCACCCCCGTCTTTCCCAGTGAGTTACGCAAACTCTGCACTATGTTGCATCCCCAAAGATGTAAGGCTGAGATTAATGCCTCAGCTTTTGCATCGCATGAATGGGACTTGGTCGTGTACTTTCGGAGCGTCCGTACCACAAGCGCTAAGACGGGGGGTGTAAAAGTAAAATGTTTATCACATTTATATACAAATAGCTTTAGAACCAAGACATTTCTCTTTCCCAATAACCAAACAAGTATTCAAATAACCTTGTAATCACCCCCTTTAAAAGCTTTAAATGTAAACAAACCGCCAGTATAAATCCAAAGAAATGTTGAAGATCTTAAACGAATAGCATTTGTTCGAACACTGAATGGTCTGGCTGCCAATCTCACCCTTTAAACCTCTTGTTCATTAGCAAGGTAATAACAAGTGCAATAAACCAATCCGTAGCAGAATAATGCCCCCTTTGTCACAATTCATTAAGTACTGCATATCATCGATCATATGACAAAACAGTCCAGTTTCCATCTGTTCATTAAAAATTAAAGTACGTCGCGTCGTCTTATTTGTTGATGTTACACCAAATCCTCATCCATAGATTTATCTCCCCAAATATACAAGAGTCATAGACAAACTTAACTCATGGGAAATCTGGGCCAAGCTGCCCATGAACGGGAGGGGGGGGGGGGGGTCAGGACCCAATCAAAATGCGTATTTACACCTTTTTTCCTCAAGTATACGAGCTTAGACTTTGATTTCAGTCACGGGTCAAAAACTTTTTTCATGGATAATTTTGAGCCCACTTGCCCATGAACGGGGAGGGTGAGGGTGGTGGTTCAACTCTCCCCGGTCCCTATGATCCTAAAGCACAAAGGAATTTCATCGCCTTATCTACAGTTATTGTCAAATTGCCCCTGAACCAAGTGGGGGTGGGGTCTGGGACCCACAACAAGTAAAAAGAGACCCCAGTGCTCACAATCCTACCAAGTCTCAACTTGATACCTGTTGATTCCTGGCAAGGGTAACGAACTTTACTCCTGGGCAATCTGGGCCCAGTTGCCCATGAACGGTGTGGGTGGGGGAGGTGCAACTTTAAAAGCAATTTCCCAGCCTTAGGAGCTACACGTCCAAGAAATTTCATCGTCCTATGTCCAGTTCTGGTCAAGTTATGAACATTATTCACTGGGCAATCTGGGTGGGACCCCCAAAAGGCACAACTAGACCCTAATACCCCCAAGTTTACCAAGTTTGAACTTGATACTTGCACTCGTTCACGAGTTATGAGCTCCACAAAATATGGTGAAAACCGAAAGCTCAAAGCTGCTACAGCGCTCGCAATAGTGGATTGTTCCAAGGAACACTCCACTAAAAATGGAGGCGTATACAAAAAGAAGCGAATACTTAACCCAATCATGGCGCAACCTTAGACGCATCAAGGTCAAATCTCAGCGGGCCAATCTGATGAAACTTTTAGCAGAAAGGAAATAACTTAGGAATCAGCAACACATGCTTTCAGCTACCCCTCCCCCTTAGGTTAATTCACTTTCAAACAATCAGGATTTGCAAATGCTGCGTCTGATACAGGCTTTACAAACTGTATACAGGTATTATTCCGGACACCAAACTCATGCTAATAAGCAAATAAATATAACGAGTAAGAAAGGATCCAATCTCGAGACACGATACCGCGTGGAATCAATAGTTAATAAAAAGCATACCGGAGCCATTAGGGTAGCGGTTCAGGGAGCATGCTGATTTTGGACATAAACTACCTGTCTTCCTCTGTCGGTTAGTATGATCTCGGTATCTTCGGTCAGACTGACGATACCGGTCTTGTTGGCGCGGGGCTGCATATTCCGACAAAAAAAATGCTGTAAAATTCTCCTCACTCATCAAATCCTACTATATATGTATGATTCTCTTGGTCCGGATCCATGCTTTGTTCATACTCATTCATATAGGCATTCCGCTAGTATAATTTCTCAGCGGTCTTCTTCCCTCCCTGCAAATTCATGCCGTTTCCGCTAGACGAAACGCAGGTACAACAAAAAAGTAAAATACTCCATGCGATCTACTTCGAACTGGTACAAAAGATGTCTCACTAAACAGAATAGAGTCGACGTCCATGCATGTAGTGTTTTATTCTATCTGATCGAACATTTTCCCATTCAATGCCACACCTGGCAATAAACGGACAGCGACCACAAAGAAAACGCGGAAGAACATGGCTCTCTTCGCAAGGGGAAGTTGTAATATCAGCAGTCTCAGTTTTTAAGTACGGCGACATACCGAAGTAAGGCGATACAGGCGGATAGTAAGGCGATCGGCCTCCAAATCTGAACATAACAGTAGCATGTGCAAAAGGTAGAGCTTTCTCGTTAGCAGTAGCGAGTAACTTCCTTTTACCATTTGTCAAAGGTAAGCCTTTAAATGTAGCCGTAACACTGACACTTTGTGGCTAAAAATATTCACCAATCTTGGTTTTGCTACCCCGGAAGTGTGTTTATCGATTACCATTCTAACTACGAGAAGCATATGCGAAGACACACCTTCATTAGAACGTCCACCTTCTCGACCACCTCTTCCGCCTCCTTGACCACCACGTCCGCCTTCGCGGAAGTCCCCACGATCTCTTTGACCACTTTGGGCCGAAGCTCCACCGCCACTCCCCCGGCTATCATCTTGATTCTGCTGGAACCTCGGAGGCTTATCAAAGGGTTTTCCACCCCCACGTCCAGAGTCTGCTCTATTATCCCGGCCTCCAGACTCAGTTGCTGGCCTCGTATCCCTCTGGTCGTAACCACCTCTTGCGTGCTGCTGGACGGGTGCGCCCCAACTATCCTCGCCAACCGGTTGGGGGTTGCCAGCAGGTTTTTCCTCTCGTCGATAGCGGTCCTGGGCTGCTGCAGGGGCCGGTTCAGAAGGTCCACTCCCTTGGAAAGAGTTTACGACATTAGGAATAAAAATTATAGGGTCATTGCTAATAAGGCCGGTACAACGGGCGAAACACGGTAAGCGGAGGCTTGAAAACATGTCGATATCCAACATCACTATTCAACATTACTAATCACTTCGCGATTATCTGTCTCGCCAATCTCCTTTACTTCCTTTCTTCACATCGAGTAATTTCTCTCACATCGAAACTACGTTCTTCAACTTTGCTAAATATCTTTGTCGGATATCAAAATTTTAGTCGAATTCTTTTATGATGGAGACCTATCGATTAAAAAACCCAATAGATATCATACAAAACAAGACCAAAGGTGTCGATGGGATCCCAAAAGTCTAATATTTGATTCAGACAATCGAGTCTTGTCTACGCCAGATCCAGTCTTGGACAGGCTAATCATTAGAGAAGTTCAGATATACCTCTATAAGCCATATCTATTTTGACGATACTGGCCGAGACTTCCTGCCAATTTCCGAGCAATCTACTAGTCCAGCAAAAAAAAAAAAATACAGAAACAAAACCAGCGTATCTCCTTATCCCTATAAAGAACATCTAATCAACTTTGAATAAAAGTTTGACTTATCCGGTTGTACAACCGGATTCCGGAATAATTATAAGTCCGGGTAAAAAAAACTTTATATGCCGACTCAGCCTCTCTTCTTACCCCTTAATCTGTCATCTAATCGAACTTTGGCTTTTAACAAATTTTCCGGTTTCGGCCGGATTCCGGGCGTACTACTTGTCCGTCGAGAAAATGGTTTTCACCATCGTCTTCAGCATGTCTTCCTACCCCTAAATCGTCACCATCGTGTTCGGCATGTCTTTTTACCCATAAATCGAACATTTAATCAACTTCAAATTAAACTTTTACTTTTAACCAGCTTTCCGGTTTTCGACGGATTCCGGGCGAACTACATGTCGGGGTAGAAGATTGTTTTCACAAAAGTGTTCAGCATGTCTTCTTGCCCTAAATCGAACATATAATCAACTCGAAATAAAACTTTTAATTTTAACAAACTTCCCGGTTTCGGCCGGATTCCGGGCGAACTACTTGTCCGTCGAGAAAATGATTTTCACCATCGTCTTCAGCATGTCTTCCTACCCCTAAATCGTCACCATCGTGTTCGGCATGTCTTTTTTACCCATAAATCGAACATTTAATCAACTTCAAATTAAACTTTTACTTTTAACCAACTTTCCGGTTTTCGCCGGATTCCGGGCGAAATACATGTCCGGGTAGAAAGTTATTTTCACATAAGTGTTCAGAATGTCTTCTTGCCCTAAATCGAACATATAATCAACTTCAAATTAAACTTTTACTTTTAACCAACTTTCCGGTTTTCGCCGGATTCCGGGCGAACTACATGTCCGGGTAGAAAGTTATTTTCACATAAGTGTTCAGAATGTCTTCTTGCCCTAAATCGAACATATAATCAACTTCAAATAAAACTTTTACTTTTAACAAACTTTCCGGTTTTGGCCGGATTCCGGGCGAACTACTCGTCCGATGACGAAATGGTTTTCACCATCGTGCTCAGTATGTCTTCTTACCCCATAATCGACCATCACATAAGCTGTTTCATAATATTTTGTTTGCCCATTAATTTGAACCGCCACCCCTAGATGTAGGGCTACAAAGCCCATCTACGTACTGGTCCGACGACCCGACGAAACCTCACACCAAGTTCAAAATATCTCATTCCCTTCGAAAGTTATCGTGCTTACAGACGGACAACTTTTGCGCTGTCAGAGGTATCCCTCCACTTACGTTTTGGGATCCCAAAAATACATGCTAATTTTCTTTCTAAAATTCCTCGAATACATCACAACCTCACTGAGGCTGTAGCTGATGGTTGAGTTATTACGCAAGTTTTATTTATTTTTTAATTTTGTTTGATATTTGCCTGTTGATCTGTTCTATGCAATACGGCCTTGTTACGTCATAGTTGTCGTTTTATAATTTTTGGACAGTAATGTACGTGTTTACTATATTTTTTACTCTCCGATTTCTGGAGGAAATAAATTATTTGAATTGAATTGAATTAATGCTCCCAAGTGAGTTTAGTTACGCGGTTGTCAAGCTAAAACATCATTTGTACAGTAAATACATTCCTAAAAAAAATGAAAAAGTATGCCAAGAAATTAGAAGAATAAGGGATAGTCAGTCCCGTCGTCCGTGTTTCGGTCTGAGACGAACGCCGGATCCATCTACTCCATTTTTAAATAGTTTATATCAGCACTTGTTTCTTTTTCCAGAGAAGTCCATTAATTAGAAGTTTATCTTGGTTGTTCGCGGCTTGGTACTTTAACTAACATCTATTTAGGGTGGATTTGGGGTATATATTCAGCAGACCATTATAACTGATGAAAAAGCAAGCTTTGGAATTCATTTCTGGACAAAATAAGGACGATAATAAGAACAGAATAGCAGACAATCAGTCATACCCGCAAACCTCCGTCGACGACATTACCAAGCAATCTTGGACATCCTATTGTGACCCGACCAATGAGAGTGTAGAAAAGTAAAGACCACGGTTTGATTAAATGGGAAATGTCTAAACATCCATTCAGACACAAAGTAGCTACTAGAAGACTCCGTTGTGTTTAACGCACAAATGAAGTCCTACCCTGTTATTTTTCTACAACTTTCAACGCCATTTTCGAACCCGTAAAGTCCCAATACCGCAAGTCTTCATCATGAAGACTTGCAAAGCTTGCAAAAGCAAGATTCCACAAGGACATTTTTAAGTGGGGCTTCGGCAACAGAACTGTTGATTCTTGGAACAGCCTTACCGAAGATACGGTTAATGCTGAATCGATCAATAGTTTCAAGTGCATTGTTGATGGGATTTTTAACTCTGATCAGTTCGACTACTTAAAATTTCTTATAGATGTTTAGAGGCGAAGACCTTTTCTCTTGCTTTGTATTATTATTATTATTATGAGCAGTAAAGTTCAGGCAGGTTACAGCCCGACTTCACATCGGGCTAGATCAAGGTGCGTGAGATGAATCACACGACGTCAGCATTAATAAATGTAATAATAATAGTAATAATAGTTTTCTTTTGACCTACTACAAAAAATTAAAGCGGAGTGGCAATAAAAGAAACAAAACAAACACTTCACAAAACAAAAAGAAGAAGAAAATAAAGCAAACGAGAAAGGCACTGTGGGCGGGCAGATACTTATAAGATGACTTGATAAGTTGAAATTAATCAATGTGTGACAGCTGAACAGGACTGTTTTGAACCTAGATGCACATAGAAAGTTATTGCTTAATGAAAGTTAGAAAACTTGCAAGAGAACGCGGCTCCGTTCGCTGAAGCTGTATTTGTCAGTAGAAGTATCGAACGCACAAAGCAACTTACCTTTCTTAGCGGCAGGAGCATCATCTTCTTCAGAAATGGACCCTGGACCAAGCAAAAGCAAATTAACAAAATAATGAAAACAGGCAAAAGGACAGCAAACCAAGCATCTGGCCAACTGAGAACGCTGGAGAGATTTCCAGTCTAGGGTTCGAGTCACGATCAATTAGTTAGATCGTACTTAGGTAAAAAACCGGTGCAACCGACAGCTTCACTTAGCGATTTGTCTTTCTAGTCACGGTGAAGCATAAAATATAAATTTAGCCTTTAGTTCTTGTAATAATCGGATATATTCAGTTAATACCACAATTTAATTTGTAACAGATGAGAAAATAAAAAAAGGAGGGGTGAGCATGAAAATCAGCAAAGAAACGGAAAAAGAAAAGAAGGACATTGTATGTCTTATTTCTATTCCAGAACCCCATCCCTAAAGTCACTAAAGTCCACTCTAAAGTGTTCCACCGTCTACCCTACACGTTACGAATATTTCCCAACAAATCAAAGCACCCAAAACAGACTCCAGAAATAGCTCTACGGCCCACCAAGGCAGAGTCAAAAGCCTGTTTCACACAGCGGCATCGCATACATTATGTCAAGTTTTTAATTAATTAGCCAAGATTATCCAAAAACGAATAGCACTGGCACGTCAAAGATACAAACACTTGGGTCACAATTTAAGTCAAGTCACTGTTAAAATTTACCGAATCCGTACAAGACACTGCAATTTGCAGGAGGGAGCTTTCAGTTCAGTTCATTTTTTTTTTTATTCATAAAAATAGAGAACACCATTAACTGTTTATGGCCCCACCATAAGGCCTAACATAAGGCCTGGCAATGGGCGGGGCTTATGGGCGGGGCTTATTAACTTTTACTTCCCCGAATTTGATCCTCGAGTGAGGCGTTTATTTTCAGCTGTTGGCTGGAAATCTGGCAGAATGTTGCGAAAGAGCTCAGACGACAGACAGGACCTCCCGAAAGCCATGAGAAGTTCATGCCGTCTGTTTGATAAGGTAGCCAGGCCTAGTGACGCCAGACTCGCCTCGTATGAGACGTACTCGTGCCCGAGGATGATCCGACATGCACGCTTTTGAGTGCGCTCAATTTTCGAATCCTCGGCTTTTGTTAGTCCGGCGTGCCAAACCTGTCGTCCATATTCAAGGGCAGGACAAATGTATGTTTATAGAGGTTAGTCAGAGTGTTGTGGGACAGCCCAAATCGTCTTAGGTGAGCAAATTGCTTGAGGTGACTGGCTCCCTTTTGGACCAGTTTAGAGGTTTTGGGTTGTCCACGATCTAGGCACAAATAAAATAATATTTTATACTATTCCTGTCGACATTCTGCCACACTTGCCCGAAAAGCACGGACTGAGCACAAAATAGTGCTTGACAAATACGTTTAAAATAGAATCTTTAACGAAACGAGATAACAAGTTCTCAAGCAAGAATGACTACAATAATAATTTTCCTACGTTGTTTGAATCCAAGAGGATATGCTTTATTATTTTCTCAGGCAAGCATATCTGATGCGGCAAAGTCAAGGTACGTGACAGAAGCTAGATGACAAAACTCAACGACTCAAACCAAACCCAAACCATGCTCCCTACCAAACCCCCAAAAACTTACCTAGTCTGCTGAAAACGCTTCCCTTCGGGTGAGGGGCATTCCGCTTGAAATGCATAATCGCATTTGAAACCCCCTCATTTTTCGGGCTGTCGGATAGCCTGCAGGGGACGGCCGACTTATCTTGACCAAGAATCTGGATTTCAATCGACTTCTCCAATAAAACTGCGGTAAGATCATCCTTGCTGATTCGTTGGGACTCGGACTCGAACTGGAAAAGCTGGCCAAAGGGAGGCGAGGTCCAAAGTTTCATACTAATGGGTCTGAGGACTTCTGAACGATCGACTGTGAGGATGTTGCCGTAGTCAATGAACATGACTTCAATCTCCTGGGCGATCTCTTTGACGATCTGAAAATATCTACGAATGAGCAAGATGGGTTGGCAGTCGTCTATCAAAACAGACAAAAGCGGACTGATATCGTTGACAATGCGACTGCCACAAAATGCCAATTCTCGGATGCCACCTGCTCTAAATTATACGTTTTTTAACCGATCAAAATTCTGAATTTTAAACTGACATGTTCTGTAATTATGTTTGTTATCGGACTGTATTTTAAAATGGTAACATATATTTGATTATTTTTTACTATGTCGACCATGTATGACGATCCAACACTATTTTTGTTAAAAAATATCATGGAAATAAAGGAATTTAACTTAATTTAACTATAATATTAACTACCGACCCTGTTCCGACTATCTGACGTTACATTTGCCAAACTACAGAGCTAAAGTGATGCTGAATAAGAGGCAAAATCGGGTACCATGCTCTATAGATAGAGATGTAAGATGTACCCGACTACACCCACTGAGGACAATCTGCTGTTCTTCTAAAGTCTCATGAACCTACCTTAGCTCTGTAGAACGCTTGATCTTCTGGGAACTTCACAACTGCAAAATCATCAATGTGACTTTTCACATCAGCATACAGCAGAGGCGGATTGAAATTAGTCGAGTAAAGATTATGCATTTCATTCTGCATCTTCTCTAGGTCGTCGCTGGACAGTCTCTCCAACTGAGCGAAGAACTTTCCCTCGTCGTAGACAAGCATGACGTAGACGGACTCGACTTTGTTCAAGTTCAAGTTAGCTGGGTTTCCGATCGGTTTGGAAGGGGCCACTCGGCCAGCGCGACTGCCTCCACTACGCTCGATGGACAAGATGGCAAGAAGGATCTGGCTGATGCTCTGGCCTAAAAGAAACGATCAGGTGTCTAGGCGGAATGTCGTTACCCTGACAAATCTCTAGTACAGTAGTTGTATGGTTCTTTGAACGTTAGTTAACTCTCGAAAATGTCATTCTCGTTCACTTGCAGCCCTTGCTGGGACATAAGTCAACTACCAGTCAGACTAAGTAGCATACTACGGGCTCATAAGAACATGTGAATTGGTGTTTTGGGTCTTCGTTTTACAATTTAGCCAAAAACTGCACGTAGCGAACGTCTCTTAGGGTGTGTTCCAGCCTTCTAACAGGACTAAATATTGGCTTGTCAACTTCCATGCGCAAATACTTCAACATAATATGAAAATCATTTCGCACATTTTGTTCCAGCGTTAAAAGAGTTTAGTCAAGCAATACTTTACAAGCAGCACATGACCCGAAGGCTGCAATGGACATAGAAAAGAATCCCCTCTCTGATGATGATGATGATGAAATTTTATTAACGCACTTAATAAGAGGGACATAGTGCAGTATAGACAAATAGAAAAAAAAAACTGTAGTAAATGCACGAGATAAAAAAATAAACATTTAAAAAAAGAAAAAAAGGGACTAATCGGATCTAAAAAATCTTCTTCCTAGATGGAATGCGGAGAAATGGCCAAGGGCAGAAACGTGAAGGTCCCCTAATGGGTGGTTTCTTCCATGTTGTATTGCTTACATTAGTCCCTGCACTTTTTTTTTTGCAAAGGAATGGTAGCTTACCATTCGCTGGCTCTGTAAGCTCAACCACCAACTTGCTTCCACTCTGCCTCTTTACTGACATCCTTAAGATCTTGTTCGTCACCAAAGCCTTGAACTCGTCAATGACTTCTCTCGAAGTAACCTTCTCCTCAAAACCGCTCAAACAGCAACTGATGGCCTGCGCTGGCATGATGCTGATGACTTCCTTCTTGATCTGCTTGATACAATCAATTGGAACGTTATCGACTTTCCCGCTATCGACAGCTTTCACGGAGACGATAGGTTCTCCTGGGTCTTCCAATATCAGACCACGGACAAACCGCGCATTGTCACTAGAAGCGGCAAGGCATGGTGTCATGGCGGTCATCTGGCTCGCAGGCATCTGCTTGAGGTTGCGGAGGTGCGTTGTGGAGTTGATGAAATCCTAGAAAGTTTGGAGTCTGAGCTATGCTGAGAAGTTACAAGAAGATGCAGCTCAACTGTACAACAGCCCACCCGCTTTCACACTTAAGATTTCGCCCCAAATTGACTTCAAAGCCCAATTTGCCGACAAGGTATGAGGCAAGCTGGCAAGATTCATGCCACATCTAAGAAAACATCGTGCTTCTAAACAAACAAAATTGGCTTGTCGCTGCTATATCTTCGTGCATAGAACGCTGATAAATCTATCCCCCGATATTGAACTAGAAAAGAAGACTCTAGTCCCTCCCCCCACCCCAATATGCAGTTCCATGTCTCCTTTTTATATACAAACTTTAAAGTTAAACTGAAAAGCCAGCTTACTTTTCTGTCTTCGATCTGAATTCACTGGATTTTGGGGTTTTTTTGTTTTTTTTTTTTTATTTCACTGAGGCTCTAGTGCTGACGTTCAGAATATCCACTGCTGACCATAGCCTCGTTTTTATTGCATGCTGCAGGTCCACTTCTCGGCCGATTCCGGATTGATTCTTTCTACATCCGTTTCTGCACTGCAGTGCTTCCAAGGAAGACGGCAGCGCTTCTCGAGTATCACGGACTTTCTCACCGACCAAGTCCGTGCTTCCCTGCAAGGTGCTGCAGCGCTGCCGCATCAATCAAGAAGGAAGTGAATCCAAAAACGCATATTGTTCAAAAGCAAAGAAGTGCTGCAGCAGCAATGTGGCAGCGCTATCGCAACAAAAACGAGGTTCCTACCCTAACGTGGAGAATTTGAATCCCAACAAAGCATGT
Source organism: Branchinecta lynchi (assembly GCA_023053575.1). Classification (NCBI taxonomy): domain Eukaryota; kingdom Metazoa; phylum Arthropoda; class Branchiopoda; order Anostraca; family Branchinectidae; genus Branchinecta; species Branchinecta lynchi. The sequence continues at coordinate 15,902,234 of JAKZAP010000007.1, forward strand.
ATTTCAACCAACGAAGTGAAGCTCAAGATCGCTGAAATCCAGATTGTAGTTTCACTTCTGAAGAAAGAACATTATCGCCTGTGACCCCAAAAGATTTATTTCGGCAACCGTTCACCGTGGTCGTTCCTGAAAAATCAAACCACTAGGAAAAATTCAAAAGAAAAAGTGCATTCTTAAAACATATTAGATGAATAGAGGAGCAACAAAGTAAAAAAAAAATTAAGACTAGAAGACCAGACTGTCGTATCTCAGCCCAATTCGGTTGAACTTTCAACAAAGTAAGCTCTTTCTGTACAACTTTATGGGAATTTACCTCGAAGGACTTGATGGACTCCGCTTCGCTCTCCCTGACAGCAAAGAATGATGCTGGAGACTCGGGGCTAGTGACAAAAACTTCTCCAACAAAACCAGGATTCATATCAATCTTCTCATATGAATCAGATGTCACACTGCTAGAACTTGGAGTACTGGCAGCAGACCTTCCATTGTGCTGTGGCTGAAGCAGCAAGTCCAATATGCTTCTACCTTCTAAAGAGAGCGCCACTTCGAGTGGGTATGACTGCTTGACACGGCATTCAAGCGTCTTGTTATCTGTGATCTCATCAAACCTTCTTGTCATGTCTTCATCAACACGCAGCGACTCGATTCCATGCAACGATGCTCGTACAGAAAATAGCTTGTAAGCAAAAAACTCTGCTGGAAGCTCGAAAACTTTGTCTGCAGTGAGCTGCTCTTTATTCCCATAATCAACATAGTAAACTGTAGCTGGACCATGCGGTTCACTTTTAATAACAAGCGCTCTATAGACAAGCCCGTCAGTTGCAGATCGAGCTGCACATGGATGGCCTGAATCATGGCATCTTAGAGGTTGAAAGCCGCGGTATTTTGAAAGTCTATCAACAAGGCTATTAAGGGTTTCATATGCTTGCTTTTCCTGAATCGTAAACTTCAGTGGGCCCTGTTCAATGAAGGAGACAACGACATTGTAAACTCGAGAAGCATCTAGTTCCATGCTTGTGTATGAGTGCTGCGTCCTTGAGACAGCTACTGTGGCGGCCATAGCCTTTGGGGTTCTGGGAAGCTGCGGCCGCGCAGTAGGAGGTGGGACATCCATCGGTGGTGTGCCAATACCATAGCGTACTAGGATATCAGCCACCAGCCCTTGGTCACACACTAGGGCTACTACAGTTGCATCAGCAGCCTGGGAAATGATCTGAGCTCGCAGGGTTTGCTTCAACAAGAGCTGTGTTGCAATTGAGTAGGCATTTTCTCCAAGGGTGTCGGAACCTAGGACCAAACCTTGTAAAACGTATTTCTGTGCCAGTGGGGGACAGCTCTCTATGGTTTTCCGTAATTGTGGGTCGACCACTACTGCCTGCCGGATGTTTGGGAGGGGGACGACCTCTTCAGTTCCAAAATCAATGAGCCGTACATTACATTCATAGGCTGAGGAGCAGACGAGCATTACAGCTCGATACCAAGCATTCCCGATTGAGGCAAGAACCAGTTCACCTAATGAAAGAAAGAAAGAGGATCAGTGAAGTTTGTGACAGACTTTACCTATACTTTGACCCATACGATCCTCACACCAAGTTTGAAAAAAAGTATATCTCAACCCCTTCGAGAGTTACCCTAGGTTCGCATAGAGCAAATCGCGGCGATGACCAAGATTTTTCAATAACAGCGACAGAAGATTTTTTTGGCCTGGATGTTCACACTGAATTTTCGGCGGCAACAGAATTTAACGCGAAAAATAATTAAAATAATTAAAAGTACCCATAAATAATTAAAAAAATAATTAATTTTTCTAAAAGTGAATTATCAAAAACGTCGTCTATGTTGTTGTTGCGTGCATAAAATCGTACTATTGACTGATTAAAGTTGAATTTTCCCAACATTGAAAATCGCCTGACGAATGCTCTACAGATATCGCCGATTTTGGCGACGAAAATCTCGGCAATGGCCGATATCGCCTCAGTGTGAACGTCTGTGTGACCTAGGGTTATTGTGCTACAAGATAGACGGACAGACCAATGGACAACTTTACAATGTCATAGGTATCCCGTCACTTACATTTTGGGATGCCAAAAAAGCAACGCACAACAGATTGGTGGATCTACTCAGAGAGTGGGGTTGAGTTCTTAGGTGAGTTTTGTACCTTAACGAATATGTGAGGGTCTCAGAAATTTAAGGGAAAGATGAATCTCCCCAATCAAAATGGTTGGAAAGTTGGTGAATCAGCAATTATTGTTAGTTCTGGTGTCTTGAATACAGCAAAACCGGAGATTTACAAATAAAAGATGATTCTTTTTTTTAAATCTCCAACAAATAGCTTTTGGAGATTTACAAATGACTGTCCGATAACCTTTTTGGTAGAAAAAAAAATGGTTTAAAGCTCTGGTTTACAAGAATCAAATATTATGGTTGTGGGATCTCACAAATGGAAATCTACAAGAGCACAAATTTTCCCATTTGAAATTCCACCAGAACCTTTGGTGCAACATGTCTGAACCTATGAAATTCTATTCATTTCTAACCCATCAAGCAAGAGCAATCTCTCGTTTAAAAAAAAAAAAAAAAACTCAGGATGAGAAAAACTGCCTGAAATAATTTAAAATTTGTAAAGGTTATGCTACCTGTTGTTGGAACTCCTACTATCTTTGAAGTAGAAATGGACACAGCATAGTTTGTCAAGAAGTTCTGTAGGGTGGCACAATTGTTTCTAGATTCTTGTGTCTGTCCATAGAAAGTAAAAGCTCCGCCTGTATGCCCATATTTGGGTATTACAGTTATGTATATCTCCTCCATCTTCAATGTTTACCTGGAAATGAATATTTTAATCAGCTAAAATGAAGATATTCTCATACACTGAAAGGTTCACAATTTTAGATACTTTGGTCAGCATATGCTAAACTGAATGTTAAACAACAAGCTGAACTACTTTTTGGGTACAAAGTTGTTCTGCATAGCACACTTAACAAAGCTGACAATAAAAGCTTGAATAACAACTAGATTACTGTTCAGAGGCATGTTGTGACTGCCATCAGCTATGTAACAATGAACAACAAATAGTGGCGTTGTTCATCCCCTTTTCACTTGAACAACGAAGGCCTTTAACTTTAAAAGCTGTTTTCATATGCCTTGGAATTGCACTGATCATAGTAAGGTTTCTTGGCACAACGCGTCAGTGATTCACTGTCTTTTCTATGAAAGCATAACCATAATCGAGAAGGACCAACTAAGCAACTGCTACGAATTGGGAATGGTTTGCTGATGCTAAAACAAACATCCGGGTGTATCAGGGAAAGGCCTAAGATGTGCAAGGTATACGGTGCCTGGCTGACCAAGATAGTAGCTGCGTTCTTTGTCATGGGAGTTCTCACCGGTGGTCTCCAGTTTTTTCTTATAAGCCGTTATTGCATCCACCAGTGATGCAATCACTGGTTTCATCAACTCACATCCACCAGCTCATCAACTCACCAGTGTGTTTTAAAAGAAGAACCGGACACTGGTGACAGAACACCAGAGACAGCCTGTACTGCAACGAACACAGCTAGTATTACCCTACTGATGGGGGTAACTAGGGAGAAAGTATATGTTAGTATTGTGTAGGGTATATCAGAATGGATGCAATAAATAAATTACGATTAGTTTGGGATGAACATATGATCCAATAGTTATTACCCTGCTGGCCAGGCTAAGGAAGAGTAACAACTTGGTAGAGTAGCTACAGGGTAAATCAGCAAAGATACAATATTTTTAACATTTTCGAGTGAATAGGCTTTTAAAAGTCACCCTTCAATTTCATAATTCAGAAAACGACATACACTCTTAGGCCACGTCAGTCTTACCGGCCAGAGCAAACACAGTTGGACCCAGTCTACAACGATGGTTCTGTCACACCAAAAAAGGCAACCCCTCCCCCCTGAACAAAATTGGTACCCCCCCCCCCCTTTGCAGTGATATTAAATAGCAGTACAATTTAATGAAGATTATATATAAAGGTGAGCGACCAGGAAGCCGCAGTCATGGATTAACATCAGTTTTCTTTTTGCAGATACCATGGTATCTGATACCACAGTCAAAACAAGTACTTTTTGCAGTTACCGTGGTATCTGATAACTTTCACAGTTACCATGGTATGTGTATTCAAATAATGTATATAGTGGATACGTCCAGTCATACACAAATCTTCAATTTTTTTGGCATGGTGCCCAACGTCTGGGCATGCACCTATGTATGAGCATTGTGCCCATACATTGGGGCACCATACCCAAGAGCATGGGCATGGCACCCCTGTGAAATTTGGTTAAACTGACAATGGCTACATACCTAAATAGGATCTTCTTCCTGTCCTAGACCAAAAGATACCTGATTTCACTTTCTATCCAACCTCATTTTCAAATTTTCAAAATGTTAGAGCACTTGCAAGATGCATTCTCAGATAGGGTACACTTTATTTTATCATCGACATATTTTATTATAATTATCCTACGGCATTAATACTCCTCAAGCCCAAGGGTTTTTGAATGAGAGAGTGAGTTTTGATGAGAATATTTAATATAAAAATTAAAATTTTGAAAGGAGAAGTTAAATTTAGAGTTGATAAATTACAAAGATAATAGGTTTAAGATGAAAGTGTAGGTGACATTAGAGTAGGGCAAACTTTTACGTAAATTTTGTAGTAACGTCACTGAATTGGAGGTGGAAGTTTTGTGGAGGCCACTTCTTCCCCAATGGGTTTACTCTATCCTTTTCCATGTAGTTGCCACTAGGTTACTCAATCCTTTTCCATGTTGTCAAAAAGTCAAAAGTCAGAGTAAAAAAAAGTAAAATAAATCACTCCAAATAAATACAATAAATGGCAAACAATCTAAAGTAAATATTTGCTCCAGCGAACAGATTGAAAAGCTTGCCTCATCCATGCTACCTAGCAGCAATTTTCTAAAAAAGGATAGGATAAACCCACTAGAAGAGAAGTGGCCTCCAAGAAACTTGTGTATCTTGGAAGTGCTCTTAACATTTCGTAAATTGCAAAATGAGGTTGGAAAATCAGGTATCTTTTGATCTGGGACAGGAAGAAGACCCTATTTAGGTATGTAAACAGTCTCAGTTAAACCAAATTTCACAGGGGTACCATGCCAAAATTTGAGGATTTGTGTAGCCTATGACTGGATACGTCAGCTATGATACTTCAACAACAGCAATCAATAGTTGCGTTTTTTGTCTCTGTTCTGTTTGCTGTTTTCTCTCTGTTTTATATTTTTCCTGTTTTTGTCAAAACACGGAACACGCCGTTTCTCATTTCCCGTTTTTTGTACGCTCTTCTGTGTTCCTTGTTCTGCTGTTTGTTTTGCAAAACACCGAACTCGCTGTCCTAGCATGTTTTATCACTGTTCAGATAGAAAATTGCAGAGAGATTCACAGATGGAAAAGAAAGAATTGCAGAAGTTTGGAGAATAAAGAAAGTATGGTTGTTTTGGAATGTAATTTGCAATTCAACAGATTTTCCGCTAAAGACATGCTGAGGATCCTAAATTTGCTTTTTCGTCAGAACAGCGACCAAACACGAAACACAGAACAGCATAAGCAAAACAACATTTTTTACCCAAACCAGACAACTGTGAACACAGAACACGGAACACGAACCAGAGACAAGAAAACACAACTAATATTTCAGCCTTTCTTGGCACGGGTCCTTGTCAGGCTGCAATCTTCAGGGTCAACATCGGGGAAATAATTATATGCAGCATTAGCCTTCTGGCCTGCTTCTGACAAAGGGCTAAGACTACCTAGGCACTACCAGGCTTTGCACCAATTTGCACCCCCAAACTAACTGAAACCACTTTTAATACTTTGGAAGAAACAAAGCCAAGCCCCAAGGCGTAACAACTGAGAGGTTCTCAAATACGGCAATAAGCAAACCTCTTCTGAAAAATATATGTTCACTTACTGCTAAGTATCAGTACCCAGTCAATTCAGCACTTGATATTATTTTTTAAACATATTCAAAATACCGGATCTCCAATCTCCATATTTCAATCCCATGTGGTTGTTTGTTCATCGCCATCATTGAAACATACACACTTTGGCAAGCACTTCGTTCTCTATCCACAGATGGCGTACTTGACCGCTCGGTCAACGATGTCAGAAGTAGTTCGCTTCCGGCAGGCTTACGGTCATTATTACTTATTGAAGAGACTTCAGAGTTCAGTCAGCCCAGGTTTAGCGGTCTCCTATGAATTACAGCCGATTATCTGAGGGAAGTTGCGTCACATGAGATGAGAATTTTAAATGTTCAGTATTTCCCAACCAAACGATGATGATGATAACCGAATAAGAGTCCTTTGACTACTAAGTGACTGAAAGGACCCCTCGCACTATTTACTCTTCAACTTACAGTATTTTAAAATAATTAAATACCTTTAAACTAGGCTGTGCTTTCAAAAATTAACCCACGGTTTTATTTCCGAGACCCGTTGACTTATAGCGAAAAGAGTGAAACAATATACATAACCGGTTTTTCTGATGGGAAAACTTCTCGTAGAAAACCGTTGACAGCGTGATACGCATCAAATGTAAGAAACAGGGCAAGTGAGAAAATCAACGCGGTTCTATTAGAGGGGTTAGAATGTACCGTACGAAATTGGTGTCTCCGGGCTTAGAAATATATGGAGGGATTATGGAAGTAGGTTGCGTTATTAGTATATGCAAGATAGTTCCTTTAAGGTATTGCTTCCTCAAATTCATTTTACTATTTACGTTCATCATAGTTCAAAGAAGCAGCTTGTGTCGCTTCATTTCTAATCACTTTACCTAATAGTTGTTACGTGATACAATATCTTGCAATCGGTTTATAAAACTGTCCACCAACTTCAAGATCTTTGTCACTGTCAAATCCTCAGCAACCTGCTCAAGTCGAGTGACTGCAACTCCTCTCTCCCGGAAATATTTATTCATTCCAATTTCCTTATCTTTTTGACGAGCCTCGGATACTCGTCTGCAATTTAGTCTCGACCGTTTTTGCTTATACAATACAATCCGTAGCTCAAGTTGCGGTATATCAGGTTCTTCTGAGTACCGCCAATTCTTCCAGGAATCTCGCACTGCAGAATATGAGGAGGGGCGAACATAATGAGCGTGTTCCATCCTACTTACCGTAGTTACTACGCATGACGTCACGAATTCTGACTTTTTGCCGTCAAGGCTGGAACGATTTTTCTATTTTCCAGCAGGATCTCACGCCAGGGGTGAATCCGACCAATCACGTTCCAGAGATGCGTAGTTACTACGCTTACCACGCTCCCGAGCATGGTAAGCAAATAGTAACTATTAGTTACTATTCCGACAAGGTTGGAACGGTCAGCGTAGTAACTTTTCGTGAGGATGGAACGGAAATAGTAACTAATAGTAACTATTGTTACAAGGGTGGAACACGCTCAATGTGTGGTACGAGAGCACTTTGTTCCTTCCTCTATGAGTTATTTCAACGCGAATTTGACCGAAGTTGCTCTAGTTAGTCGTCACTTTTTCACTTACAGAGGGTTGAAGACCCGAGGAAAATGCATTACTTCGTTGCCCCGATATTCACCAATAATCGATTTTAATACAGTGGAATTTTCCTGTCGGATTTGCGATACCTCTTTGTGCGTGTACCTCTGTTGAATGCTTGACAAAAACGATTTACGAAAAATAAGTGGACGCACAGTGAGCTACCTTCCGCTAGCTGATCACTAAAAAAAACGCGTTTGTGCTGAGATTCATTTCGGCGCCATAGTAGAATTTTGCGTTGTGAGGACGACCGTAGATATTTTGCACGTCATGCTACAGCAAATAGTTAAAAATAAAGCAATCCCTTAGCACAACCTAACTAATGCGGTGTATTCAGTTACATGATACTAAAATAAGTTGGCTTTTCAGTTAAACTTTAACTTAAAAGCCAACTTACTTTTGTAGCATCTAACAGAATTTTGGGATTCTATGGAATTTTTTTTATTTTCCACGCTCTAGTAGTGACGTTCAGAATATCTTGACCGTCTCTACACAGCAAGTTCTGACACAAATGTGAGGATAAAAGATCCTCAAAAGATACGCGCCGCGCTCAGGATAAAATACCTCCAGCGATACGTATCCTTTGTGACGTCACAGGAGATTCTGCGCCCTAGGTCTTTAGGGCTTATGCTCAGATCCAGAACACAAATTCTAAGACGACAAAAATTTGAATCTCAAGACAAACGCGGCTTTTAAGTAGCCAGTGATCAGCTTAGGGAAAGCAAATCACTACGTGAATATTTATTTTTCGCAAATCGTTCTTGTCAAGTAGACAACACAGGTACAACCGCATAGAGGTACCACAAGTCCGACATGGAAATTCTACTATGTGAAGACTGATTATTCATGATTAGCGGAGCAACGAAGTAACGCATTTTCGTCGCGTCTTCAAACCTCTTTAAGTGAATATGTGATAGGACACTGGATTGTCCTATCTCGGCCCTTTTCGGTTAAAGGGTTAAAGTTTAATGTTGTTTCTGTTTACCCCATCAAAGCTGATTTTTAGGTGAAGAAGAGGGGACGTGGTTTTTGCCCATAAGATGCCTACCGCAAACAACACAAGAACCCTTCAGTAGGACGCGAGGGCCAGGGGCGGATCCAGCCTTTCGTTCTAGGGGGGGCGGTTCTTACCGAAAAGAGTGGGGGTAGTGGCCTTTTTTGTCGGCCACAAGGCCGATTTTTTTCGTGTTTTAAGTGTCCCTGTCGGTCTCTTATTTAACGAAAATGTGGTTTTATATATTACAATAATGCTTACAAAAACTGTACTTAATTAACTTACAACTGTTTACAAGAAAAATTCAAGCTTTCTGGCTCCACTGTTCGCAAACCTGTCTGTCAAGCGTCTTTTGTCCAAGTTTTCCTACATTAATATCGCTTAAACGACGAAAGTCCTTGTGACGGATGTTCAAATTTCACTATACACTGGAACGAAATGTTTGTTTTTACCAGGTCCGGTTGCATTGCGTCTCGAATCTAGTTAAAATTTACCGGGTGAACTGTTGCTATGCTATGAGCGAGGTATGAGGTGAGAAATAGTCGAGGCTAGCTTGACAGAGGAAAAGCTGTGGGTTGAACGTAGTGTAAAAGGTTCTAGAGTCTAGTTACAGTAGTTAGAACATGCATTAATGCAGACTTCCGTAAGTGCAGTAAACAAAACAAAACAATCACAGCCCGTCTAGGGGGGGCGATCGCCCGCTCGCCCCCCCCCCCCCCCTGGATCCGCCCCTGGCGAGGGCACTCACAGAAGTTAAAGCAATCTCTCAGCAAGAAACGGGAGCGATACAATAGATGCGTTTTTGCAGATACCATGGTATCTGATACCACGGTATAAAGAGGTTTTCGCAGTTATCGTGGTATCTGATACCACGGTCAAAGGCGTTTTTGCAGTTATCGTGGTATCAGGCCAGTCGTCGTGAGATCTGATATCCAGATACCACGGTCCGACCGTGGTAACCGATCGTGGTATCTCAAAAGTGATCTCACTTTCATCAAATTTTGTCAAATTGGTGAGAAAGTAGTTTAGCACTTAGTGATGTAACTGGATATCAGTTTTTCTTTTGTGATGAGTTAAAAAAGTGAAATTTCGGCAATAGTCGTTTTTGCAGAGCAACCGTATCTCAGATACCACGATCACTGCAACAAGGACTAATTGCAGATCCAGTTACCGTGGTAACAGATACCATGGTATCTGCAAAAACGCAACTAATGTATTCGCAAACCGAGTTGCCCCTACGGAAATCCCTTAGAGAGGAGACGTGATATCCGAAGAGATGCGTTCAGATTTTGAGCGTGTTCCACCCTACTTACCGTAGTTACTACTAGAGGCGTCACGACTGGGGGGGGGGGGGGCACCCCCCCCCAAAGCCGTCGGCCAGTCGGTAAAAAATACCTATCGGCGCGAAGCACCGTGATTTTTTGTCAAAACCTTTGATTTTTTTTCACGAAAACAGTCGGTTTTCTGAAAATTGGCCGATTTTTCGTCAAAATAGTCGGTTTTTCTGAAAATCAGTGGAGTTTTCGGAAAATCCGTCGATTTTTTTCCAAAATATCATTTTTATTGTTGAAAACAGTCGTTTTTTCTGCAGAAAAAGTCGGTAAAAAATTACCAGCCAGTCGGTAAATGCCTCGTCCCCCCCCCCAAACATTTTGGCTAGTAACGCCTCTACTTACTACGCACGACGTCACGAATTCTGGCCTTTTGCCGTCAAGGCTGGAACGATTTTTCTATTTTCTAGCAGAAAATCATGTCACAGGCGAATCCGACCAATCAAGTTACTTAGATGCGTAGTTACCGTGCTTACTACGCTCTCGAGCATGGTAAGCAATCTCGTTATTTGTGCTTGCTATTATTTACTATTTTGAGAAGGTTGGAACGGTCAGTGTAGTAACATTTTACGAGGTTGGAACGAAAATAGTAACTAATAGTTACTAGGACGTTACTAGATACTGAAGTTACTAGATACTGGAACACGCTCTTTGACTGTGACCTGGACAACTAGCCTACAATGATCCAATTTCAAATTCCGGACCGTCAGCGCCGGCGACGTCAACAGGCTACACATGCTAGTCGCTAGTAAGTGGATTTAATGTAATTTAAGGTAATAAATCACTGAACTGTTTGACTATGTAGAAACGCGATTGTATATAATATTTGTGACAAAAAGACAAGTATCAATTTTTGATTGATACGGAATGAAATATTTTTGATGAATAAGGATTGAGTGATTGACTGATTGACTCCAGCAACTCGTTAAACAAGGCAAACTCGATTTTCTGAAAATATATTTGCAAACACAATAACTAACTCGGCATATTTCCCTATTGCTGATAGTACTGCCTTAGTTCTTCCTCGACAGGCATGAACACTTTTCTATCCCTCAGACTGACTAGACTACCGGGCATAAGGCCATAGAAAACCTGCCTCGGGTCTTTCCGCCTCAGTAGCATTTCCTTTAGGGGATCGGTCGACAAGTCTGGGAGTTTATAACCGTATTTCTGAGACAGCATGAAGCGTTCTTCGGCAATTTTGTCCGGGTCTGCTAAGTAGCCTCGAAACTTCGGGTCACTATAGCGAATGAGTTGATCCTGTGGTGGCAGCATTCGTCGGGGAATGGGAACACCTGGGAAATATAAGACAATCAAAACCAAAGGTAAAAGCATCAAAGCTTGGATATTCACTCGAAGCACAAGGAGCAGTAGATCCAGTCACTGTCTAATTAAACTAAATTAAATTAAACAGGAGCTAAGAGCTCATATGGCACTTGTTACGGGTAGGTGGTAGAAGGAAGTAGATGAGAACATAAAAAAATACACCTGTCATCCAAAAATGCGGTTCGGACATAGAAATATGATATGTGGTCTGGGCATTTCCGGCATCGCCTTGGATCATCTGGGGCAAATGACTGTTCTAACTTTCAAATTCAGCCCAATAAATGCACTCGTTTCATCCCTATAGACGTGCCACACACCTTCCGGTACCTCCCTCCGACTCCCCTACCGCGGCCGAATCTGGTTCGGACTCAATAGTGGATCATCTAAAGCATCTTCTCTTACCACCTATCAAGTTTCACTCGAATCTGAGCACTTTTTTGAAAAATAGCGGTGTGGGGCTAGGGCTTGATGTGGGGCTAGGGCTTGACCAGGAAACTATTGTTCCTTTTCTTGCAAGGCCGCTATTTATTGGCGGATTTACATCGTTCTTGTTGTCAAACCTGTAGAATGTCTAGGATGTCTGAATACCTGGTAATTTATTCGGATTTTTTTTTACATTAGGCTTTTAAGTAAAAAAAATTTCTGTTCTTCAAATTGTCCGAACCAACCCCGTACCCACGGGATTGATTCGGACAGGCCCCGGCTTGATTCGGACATTATTTGTAATGTATTATCTTTTACTTAAAGTTGAAATGATGATACTGCAGCTCAAAAGTAAACACAAAACTGAAGAAAATAAATTTTTTCAAGAGCCGAGGTTGCATTAAAATAACAAGAGCTACGAGCTCATATGGCACTTGTACGAGTAGGCTGTACAAAAAGTAGATGAGAACGTCACAAAATACACCCGCCATCCAAAAATGTGGTTCGGAAATAGAAATAGGATATTTAGTTTCACTCATTTCTGAGCAGTTCCGGCATCGTCTCGATTGTCTGTAGCAAATGCACACGACTGTTCAAACTTTCATCCCAATAAATCCATTTGTTTGATCCCTAGACGTGCTACACGATTTCCGGTACTCACTCTATCTCCACCTACCGTGGCCGAATCTGGTTCGGAATAAAAAAAATCGACCAACTAAAGCATCTTCTTTTATACCATCTATCAAGTTTCACTCGAATCTGAGAATTTGTGGAAAGTTCCAGTACCCCCCCCCCCTCCCACCAATGTTGTCGGAGCCGGTTCGGGCCCAATCTCTTAATTCCCTGTTCCTGTCCATCAGGTTTTACTGAAATTGGAGCATAGCCTATCTGCAAGTTTCCAGTACCCCCCCCCCCCCTACTTTGGCCGAATCCGGCCCGGACGGCAAATAACAAATCTAGGCCGCATAAACTCTGCACTGTCGAATTTGCATCTCATTCGGTCCATCCGTTTTGTTTTTGTGCATGTCAAAAGCCCCCCACCCCCAATTTCCCCTAGTCGTGGTCGCATATGGTTCGAACGCATGTTTTACATGTCGAGAACATCGATTCATATCACCCATGAAGTTTCACTCGAATCAGACAATTCGTTCGCAATTTATAGAAGTCAATTTCCATATTTCTCTTTTCTTGCTCCCCAAAAAATGCTCGGATCTAGGAACGGAAGTTTCCGGGGGTATGTTGTGTCAGGTTCTTAAGTCAAGATAATTTGGGTCGCTAATATGCCTGCAAAGTTTCGTTGTCGTTTTACATCTGGAACTATTCTAACTCACGACTACCGGAATTCCAGGAAACCCCCTCCAACTCCCCCCACAGAGCCCCGAAACCATCTGGCTCCGTCAATTTCATCTAGGCTTAATGCTTGTTCCATCCATTAAGTTTCGTCCCAATCCCTCTGCTTTTAGAGTTTCTTGAGTTTTCCACCCCCCCCCCCCCATCCCCACAGGTATCGGACCCGACCCGGACGTGACACTGAACGTCCGAGGCGATAGCTCACCAGACAAGTTTCATTCAAAACCGACCACCCGTTCAAAAGTTATGCACGCCACTAGATTCCGGACTCCCCATCCATCTACTCCCCCCACGATGGTCGGGTCGGGGAAACGGCTGTTCTCAAGTCAATCTGTTCGGATCCCTGGCATACCTGCCAAGTTTCATCGCCCTAGGACATCAGGAAGTATGCCGAACTCGCGGGATCGCTAGAAATCCGGACCCCCTCCCCAACTCCCCCACAGTGCCCTTATCCGGTCCGGTTATGTCAATGACGTGTCTAGGACTTGTGCTTGTTTTTCCCACCAAGTTTCATCCCGATCCCTCCACTCTAAGCGTTTGTCATAATTTCCGGTTCCCTCCTCCAACTCCCCCCAGTGTCATCGGATCCGGCCCAGATTTAAAGTGAGATGTCTGAGACACGAGGTCATCCTAAATATCAACTTTCATCAAGATCCGATCACCCGTTCGCAAGCTAAAAATACCTCAAATTTGGGTTTCACCCTCCCTCCACTCCCCCCCCCCCCCAGATGGTCGAATCGGGGAATTGACGATTTCTTATTTAATCTGCTCGGGTCCCAGACATGCCTGTCAATTTCCATCGTCCCAGCACATCAGGAAGCACGGAACTCGCGGGATCACTACAAATTCGGACTTCTCCCCCCCCCCAACTCCCCCAAAGTGAGCGGATCTGTTCCGGTTATATCAGTCACGTATCTAGGACTTTTGCTTGTACTTTCCACCAAGTTTCATCCGGATCCCTCCACTCTAAGTGTTTTCCAAGATTTCCGGTTTCCCCCTCCAACTCCCCCCAATGTCACCGGATCTGGTTTGGATTTAAAATGGAGGGTCTGAGACACGAAGTCCTTCCATATATCAAGTTTCATTAAGATCCGATCACCCGTTCGTAAGCTAAAAATATCTCATTTTTCCTATTTTTTCCGGATTCCCCCTCCCTCCACTCCCCTCCAGATTGTCGGATCGGGGAAGCGACCATTTCTAATTTAATCTGGTCCAGTCCCTGATATGCCTGCCAAGTTTCATCGTCCTAGCTTATCTGGAAGTGCCCGAACTAGCAAAACCGGGACCGACAGACCGACTGACGGACAGAAATTACAATCGCTATATGGCACTTGAGTAAGCTCAAGTGCCATAAAAATCCTTCATTTGTGCTTTCAGTTAACCTGGCAACGACTTCATACTTATGTCAGCAAAGGTACATCTTTAGATGGAGCGACTACTCGACTCTGTAGAAAGATGATTTTAGTACCACTCTTGCGCAGATTTTCTGTTCCTTTTTTGTCCGACTTTCCCCAAAAGAAACACTTTTGGTTCGGCCTTATCCCTTGAACTTCACAACGACGAATTCATGTTTTTTCCCTCCTTGAAAATCGTTAGCAGATTTAATTACACTAAATTCATTAAATAAACTAAAAGTCTAATTTTTTACTTTATTGTGGCCGACTGATTTTAGCGTTCATTTTTTCGATTTTTGATAACGAATTATGTTAACAAATGATACGATAAGGATTCTGATAAATGTCTTTTTGTATTTTTCTAACTGAGTTTAGGGTTTTTCTGGGGTATCATTAGGTAGAAACTGTCCGAACCATCCCCTGCAAAACTGACCGGACCAACCCCACCCGGACTAAAATAACAAAACGGCGTACCACAGGAAATGAAGTGATATATCTCGGAAAGACTTAGCAGGCTATAAACCTCAATTATTAAGCTGTATATTACCATTTAATCGCCTCCAGGTTCCCACTAATCTTCGGGGTACAGCTTTCTACCCTACCATGAGCCAAAAACTTTAACCCCAAGAAAACCAATTTTTTTAACTTTTTGTCGAAGCCAGAAAAGCAAGTACCATGAAACTTTGGTACAAAGTTACTACACAATAATAGTAGTAAAAACTACTATTATTGTGTCGAACCTTCCCTCTACCCTCTCGGACCCAATAAAACGAAAAGTTGTGATAGACCAGATTGATGGACACGAATCAGTCACTAGCATTCGCCCTGTACGTGACAAACTGATTATCAATATAGATAAGTCAGTTGCTGAGGATTTCCGCTTGTCGATAACTGGTGCGATTACAGGCTCTTCTGCGAAAGTTCTAACCAAGAAGTTTTACGGACTCCTCAAGGGAATTACGCCTGATTTTGAATTGTCCCACCTGATGTCTTGCCCTGGTGTTTCTGCCGCTTCTAGGCTAGGGAAATCCCTGGCAGTAGAACTCGAATTCTCCGATGCAGCATCAAGATCCGAAGCATTCAGATATGGTCTCAAAGTAGGATACGAAATCCTAAGTGTTTATGAGTTCAAGGCGATTCCCCGGTGCTGTAACAATTGCCGATCCCCTGACCATCTCCAGTCGTCTTGTTCCAGTGTTACACCAAAATGTGCGCGCTGTGCCGGTCCTCATGTCTCAGATAGAGACTCGCCTTGCAATTTGTCTCCTCAGTGTGCAAACTGTGGAGGCGATCATGTTTCGTTTAGCCTCACTTGCCCAAAATTGAAAGCAATTGTCAGTCGTAAGCTACCGAAAACAAATTAATGTCTGAATCAGTATCTGTCGTGTCCTTCAATATTAATGGGACGAAAAACAAGGACCTGACCATTGACGAACTGTGCAGTAAGTTTGAC
This sequence comes from Branchinecta lynchi, assembly GCA_023053575.1. NCBI lineage: Eukaryota > Metazoa > Arthropoda > Branchiopoda > Anostraca > Branchinectidae > Branchinecta > Branchinecta lynchi. The sequence goes on from JAKZAP010000007.1 coordinate 15,918,056, forward strand.
ATTGTATGTTTTCAGGAACATCTTTTGACCGCAACGAGTGTTAATTTCCTGCGTCGCAGTCCTGCCCATTTGGTTTTCACAACTAATGCTAGGTCTACTTTTGGAAGGCCTTCCGGGGGTTTAGCCTGTATTATAAAACAAAAGCTCAGTTTTCTGTCCCCGTCATGCTATTTTTCTGATGAACATTTCTTGGCCATAAGGCTCGGAAAAACCGTATTGATAAACACTTACCTGCCTCATGATGGGAAAAAAGTGACTTCGCTTAACAAATTCTCCAAAGCATGCTCTAGTTTGAAAACTCTCCTTCAAAGCATATGCAAAAATGGGTATGAATTCATGATTATCGGAGATATGAACACTGATGTAAAACGTGATTCTGTTCGTACTGTGAACCTACTTGATTGTCTCCCCGATTATAGAATAGTTGCGAAGGATCTATCTTTTTCGTATGTGCATAATTCCGGCAGCCTATCGGATATTGACCACGTAATTTGTTCCCCGTACATTATATCTTCAACAGTGCATGTCCACGAAGATGAGCAAGATACTGATCACCTTCCATTATCGCTTTGCTTTTCGATTAGAAAAGATAGTACAGACCAGGCTTTTGCTCCTGCTTCTAAGTGGTTTGTTCGGAGAAACTGGAAAAAAGTTGATATGCCATTATATATTTCAACCCTGGCCATGCTCCTTGGTTCCTTACGTGTACCCTTTCATCTACTCCAGCGGAGTGTTAGTCCTACCAAAAGTAATTATGATCTGAACCATTATTACAACCAAATTGTGTGGTGTTTGAAACGCGCCGAGGAGGTTGCTGTCCCTCAGGAGCGAGTGAGGAGAAAAACGAGGAAACCAATTTGGTCGTGTGATCCTGAGCTGAAAATTGTTAAAAATAAAGCCAAATTGTGGCTGAGTATATGGATAGCGAACGGTCGACCACTATCTGGGAATGTGTTTGATATAAAGCAAAATACTAAGCGCAAGTTTAAGAAATGTCTGCGATCAAGCCGATATAAAGGGTCAGATTGTCCTACCAGTAAGAGTGAATTGGACAAAGTGATTAATTCAGCTAAATTAGATAATTCGATAAATCCTAATTGCCCAATTACACCAGCCGCATGGTCTGACCACTATTCTACTATATTTTCCAAAGTGAATTATGCAGTGCACGCGATTTACTCGAAATTGCTTGATTCGGTTCTCCCGTCTTGCCTGACTCAGGCACAAGTTCTTCCCGTTTCAGTTGATGCTGTAATTGCTTCTGTTAAGAAACTGAAATCAAGCTCTTTTGATGTTGACGGTATCAGTGCATGTCATCTAAAAATAAATTGCCCGTCTTTGTTTTTCCATTTACAGTTGTTTTTGGGATCCCAAAACGTAAGTGGAGGGATACCTATGACATCGCAAAAGTTGTCCGTCTGTCCGTCCGTCTGTCCGTCCGTCCGTCCGTCCGTCCGTCTGTCCGTCCGTCTGTAAGCACGATAACTCTCGAAGGGAATGAGATATTTTGATGAAACTTGGTGTGAGGATTCGTTGGGTCGTCGGACCAGTCGAGTTCGTAGATGGGCTTTGTAGCCCTACATTTAGGGGTGGGGGAGGGGGTTTAAATTAAGGGGCAAACAAAATATTTTTAAACATCTAATTTGATAGTCGATTATTGGGTAAGAAGACATGCTGAGCACGATGGTGAAAACCATTTTGTCATTGGTCGAGCAGTTCGTCCGGAATCCGGCCAAAACCGGAAAGTTTGTTAAAAGTAAAAGTTTTATTTGAAGTTGATTAGATGTTCGATTTAGGGGTAGGAAGACATGCTGAAGGCGATGGTGAAAACCATTTAGTCATCGGACGAGTAGTTCGTCCGGAATCCGGCCAAAACCGGAAAGTTTGTTGAAAGTAAAAGTTTTATTTGAAGTTGATTAGATGTTCGATTTAGGGGTAGGAAGACATGCTGAAGACGATGGTGAAAATCATTTTCTCGACGGACAAGTAGTTCGCCCGAAATCCGGCCGAAACCGGAAAGTTTGTTAAAATTATAAGTTTTATTTCGAGTTGATTAGATGTTCGGTTTAGGGCAAGAAGACATGCTGAACACTTATGTGAAAACAATTTTCTACCCGGACATGTAGTTCGCCCGGAATCCGGCGAAAACCGGAAAGTTGGTTAAAAGTAAAAGTTTAATTTGAAGTTGGTTAAATGTTTGATTTATGGGTAAAAAGACATGCCGAATACGATGGTTAAAATCATTTTCTCGCTGGAGAACTAGTTCGCCCGGAATCCGGCCAAAACCGGAAAATTTGTTAAAAGCATAAGTTCGATTAGATGACAGATTAAGGGGTAAGAAGAGGGGCTGAGTCGGTATATGACAATGATTTCTTACCCGGACATATAATTATTCCGGAATCCGGTTGTAACCGGATTTTTTTTTTCAGTCAACCTTTTATTCAAAGTTGATTAGATGTTCTTTATAGGGATAAGGAGATACGCTGGTTTTGTTTCTGTATTTTTTTGTTTTGCTGGACTAGTAGTTCGCTCGGAAATCGGCAGGAAGTCTCGGTCAGTATCGTCAAAATAGATATGGCTTATAGAGGTATATCTGAACTTGGTTTTCTCTGATGATTAGCCTGTCCAAGACTGGATCTGGCGAAGACAAGACTCGATTGTCTGAATCAGATATTAGATTTTTGGGATCCCATCGACACCTTTGGTCTTGTTCCAAATGTGCCTGTGCTGCTCCCTTGTTCCTGATAGCTTTTTGTGTGGAACTGTCACCTCTGTACTTAAGCGAGGTAAGACTCCGATGGATTGTTCTTCTTACAGGCCTATTACGGTTGCTTGTAATTTTAGTAAAATCCTTGAGTATATTTTACTACCTTTCATAAGCATTAATGCTAATTTTGGGGAGAATCAGTTTGGTTTTCAGGCTGGCATTGGTTGCCAGCACGCTCACCGTGCTCTTGCTTCCCTTCTTAAAGATGCTTCGGCTAAAGGTTATGGTCTTCATATTTGTGCTCTTGATCTTTCCAAGGCATACGATAGTGTTGTACATAGTCAAGCTCTTTACTCTCTTTATAATCATGGTATTAACCTTTCTGTTATTTTTCTTCTAAAGTTTTGGTATGGTAACTCCTATCTTCGGATTAAAACTAATGGTGCCTTTTCATCTTCTAATGTTTTTGTTCGTCGGGGCGTACGGCAGGGTGGAGTGTTATCTCCTAGTATTTTTAAATTTTGTATTTCTGATATTCTTGAGAATATTTCTTCTATGTGTTTTGTTGGTTTGAGTGATATCTCCTACCTTGCTTATGCTGATGACATTCTTCTAATTAGCCGGTCTAAACTCAGTCTTTCGCAGATGGTTCATAAAGTTTCTTCTTCTTTTACTAATATCGGTCTTTCGCTTAATGCTGATAAATGCGAGTATCTTTCTTTCAACGTTCCTTCTTCTACTAGACCTCTAAGTTCTCAAAATTTCTCTATCCCTCATGTAGACTCGATCCGGTGGTTGGGTATTACACTTACAAAAAATCTTAAAACTCTGCGTGAGCGCGCTGTCCGGGATGCCAGAGTGAAAATCCAGATTGGTTACTCTAAAATTGTAGCCAATCGAGGGAAATACAATCGTGTCGCCCTTGGTAAACTTTACTCTACTTTCTCCGATCATTCTGTTCTTTACCTTTCTGGGCTTTACCCTATATTTAAGAAAAAAGACATTAGCGATATTCGATCTTCTTACTTCCGATTCTGTAAATTTCTTCTCTATCTTCCTCTGTGGTACAAGAATCGAAAGATAGTTAAAAAGTTTTATCTTCCGAATATTACTGAGAAGCTGACTGATCTACACAAAAAGCTCTCAGAAACAGCGTATCGGCGTTTGTCGCCTCACCACGGTTTGATCCGTTTGTTTTATTAATGTTTTGTTGACTCTAGTTGTTGTTTTACGTCTTTTTCCGTTTTTTCTTTTTCCTTCTTCAAGTTTATACTCCACTATTAATCTTTTTGATGTAAGTGGGTAATAAATAAATATTATTATTATTATGTTATAAAGTAAGATTACTTGAAGGCAGATGTTATTTACTTTTTTCCGATTTTAGTGACAGGTTTTAATATTTGTTTCGCGGGTGTCCAGACCAACCCCGTGTCTGATCCAACCTCGAGCTCCCCCTACCCAACCGTGGTTGGATCCGGTTCGGACCCTAAAATATGTCATCGAAACTGATCTAGAGCACATGCTCTCTCCGCACTCCAAGTTTCATTTAAATCGCTGCACTCGTTTGAGCCCTATGCGAGCCACAAAGTTTTCGGAACTTCCCGTACTGTGGCCGAATACTTCTTGCCCCCTCCCTACCGTGGCCGCATCCGGTCCGGACACCAAATAACAAATCTAGGTCGCCGAAACTCGGTACTGTCCAAACTGCATCTCATTCGGTCCTTCCCTTTGTTTTTTGTGCATGTCAAAAGTTTCCCCTCCCCCTTTAACTCCCCCAACAGTGACCCCATGTCGTTCAAACGCATGTTTTTCATGTCTAGGTCATCAATTCTTAACATCCAGTAAGTTTCACTCGAATCAGACCACCCGTTCCCAATTTACGGAAGTCAATTTCCGTGTTCCCTTTCCCTCACTCCCCCAAAAATGGTCAAATCCAGGAAGTGAAGTTTTTCTAGGGCATTGTGTGAGGTTATCAAGACAATTAGATCGGGACACTAAAGTGATGGCAAAGTTTCATCGTCTTGGTACATCTGGAACTATTCAAACTCGCGATGACCGGAATTCCGGGCAACCACCTCTAATTCTCCGACATAGCTCCGATAGGATCTGGCTCTGTCAATTACGTATGTAGGCCTAATGCTCGTTCTCCCCACCAAGTCCCCCCCCCCCACAAGTAGGCTATCGGATCTGATTCGGACTTGACATGGAACATCTGAGACAATAGCTCTTTCCACTTGCCAAGTTTCATTCAAATCTGACCACCAGTTCAAAACTCGCCCATGCCACGAGATTTCGGATTTGCCATCCTCCCACGACGATCGGATCCGGGAAACGACTATTTTCAAGTCAATCTGTTCAGATCCTTGACACGCCTGCCAAGTTTCATCGTCTTAGCACATCAGGAAGTATCGAACTCGCGGGGACAGTAGAAATCCCCCCCCCCCCCAACTTCGCCACAGTGCTCAGATCTGGTCAGGCTATGCCAATGACGTATCTAGGACTTGTGCTTGTTCTTCCCACCAACTTTCATCCCGATTCCTCCTCTCTAAGCGTTTCCGAAGATTTCTGACCCCCCCTTCAAACTCCCCCCAAATGTTACCAGATCCAGGCCGGATTTAAAATAGGACGTCTGAAACCCGAGGTCTTTCTAAATATTAAGTTTCGTTCAAATCCGGTCACCCGTTCTAAAGTTATGCATGCCAACAGGTTCCGGATTCCTATTCCTCCACTCCCCCCACGAATGTCAGATCGGGAAAAAGAATATGCTCAAGTCAGTCTGCTCCGGTCCCTGACGCGCCTGCCAAGTTTCATCGTCCTTGCATATCAGGAAGAACGAACTCACGGGATCACTAGAAATTCAACTGCATCCAACTCCAACAGAATTCCGGGATTCGGTCCGGTTACGTCAATGACGTATCTAGTACTTGCGCTTGATCTTCCTACTAAGTTTCACCCCGATCCCTTCACTCTAAGAGTTTTCCAAGATTTCTGGTCCCCCCTCCAAGTCCCCCAATGTCCCGAGATCCGTTCCGGATTTAAAATGGGATGTCTGAGACACGAGGTCCTTCCAAATACCAAGTTTAATTAAAATCAGATTACCCGCTCGTAAGTTTAAAATACCTCAAGTTTCCCCCCCCCCCCCTCCAACTCCCCCCGATGCCACCGGACCATCCGAAGTTTCATCCCGATCCCTCCACTCTCAGCATTTTACAATATTTCCGGTTCCCCCCTCCAACTCCCCCCAATGTCACCGGATCCGGTCCGGATCTGAAATGGGACGTCTGAGACACGAGGTCTTTCTAAATATCAAGCTTCATTTAAGTCCGATCACCCGTTCAATAGCTGAGCTTGCCACTAGATCCCAGAATCGCTATCCCTTTACTTCCTCCACGATGGTCGGATCGGGGAAACTATACTCTCACGGAATCTGTTTGGGCCCCAGACAAGCCTGCCAGGTTTTATCGTCCTAGCACATCAGGAACCCCCCCCCCCCCCCACTCCCCCACAGTGCCGGGACGGTAAGGTTACGTCATTCACGTATCTAGGACTTGTGCTTGTTCTTCCCACCAAGTTTCATCCCGAGCCCTCCACTCTAAGCGTTTCCGAAGATTTCCAGTTCCCCCCTCCAACTCCCCCTCCCCCTAAATCTCACCGGATCCAGTCCAGATTCAAAATGGGCGTCTGAGACACGAGGTCATTCTACATATCAAGTTTCATTAAGATCCGATCACCCTTTAGTAAGTGAAAAATACCACACTTTTCCAGATTCCCCCCTCCCTCCACTCCCCCCAGATATTTGAATCGTGGAAACGATTACTCTCAAATCAATCTGTTCGGGTCTCTGACACGCCTGCCAAGTTTCATCGTCCTAGCACACCAGGAAGTACCGAACTGGCGGAATCACTAGAAATTCGGACCCCCCCCCCACCCCAACTCACCCACAGTGAGCGGATCCAGTCCGGTTATTTCAATCACGTATCTAGAACTTGTATACTTGTTCTTTCCACCAAGTTTCATCCCGATCTCTCCACTCTAAGCGTTTCCCAAGATTTCCTGTTCCCCTTCCCAATGTCCAATCTCCTCCCCCCCCCCCCCGATTTAAAATGGGACATATGAGACACGAGATCTTTCTATACATCAGGTTTGATTAAGATCCAATCACTCGGTCCTCAGTTAAAAATACCGAACTTTTCCGGATTCCCCCTCCCTCCACTCCCCGAACGGCAAGTGCCATAAAAACCTGTCAGGTGTATAGACAGAGTTGATTAAAAATGAAAAAAGAAAGAAACGACACCACAACATGAACCGAAATAATTACAATTCACTAAACCGAAACATCATGAAATGGGTGAACACAATTTAGCTTCATTATGTCGATGGATTTCAAGACGGCAGCAGAAGGATCAGCTATACCGAACTTTTATACGAGGTCGTCTGCGGGATGCCGCAGCCACGTGCCTCTGTCCCAGGTCTATGCTTACAGAGTGTGTAAAACAGAGTTCCAGAACTGAAAATTCAAGAAATGGCTGGTGTCCGATACTTCGCACGAATCAGCGCTAGTAGACAAAACGGCCTCTAGCTACACACGCATGCTAACGGGGCTTTTTCCATTCACTGTGGCAACTGAGAAAAAGTATATTAGGGCTTAGAAGTAGAAGTAGACAGCATACCATATTGTTTATTTTTAATATTGTAAGATGTTTTCCTCCTAACTTCCAGCTGTCATAAAAATAAACAAAAAATAACACATCCCTTATCTTTTATCAATTCTCTTTTAATTGTGTTTTTCCACGTTCAATCCAAATAGGATTCGCTTCAACGCGAAAGGCAAGGCACATTGTAAAATAGATCTTTATGAAGCATCTTTATGGAGGAAACAGGCAACTGTCCTTAGCAGACTCAGTATATCGTACTAAATTCAAATTATCTAGTCTAAGAGTGGGTCGAGCGATTACGGAAGGAGTGGCACAGTACAAATACTTCACTTCCTTCAAATAATACATACCTCTTTGAAAGAATCGCTCGGGGTTGATTAGAGCGCTGAGGCTGATCATGTCATAGAAGGCTGTAGTAATGACGCCGCCATTTTTTTCTACAGCTGCAATCACATGTTCAGGAGCATACTGAACTTCCAGATTCAGTTTCGCAGAAAAACAGTCGAGACACTGAAGAAAGAAAACTTATCAGCCTACTAAAATGGGGAAGTGATGCAAATAAAATATGGCTTACAAGCGAGTGGCCCTCTCTCCGGTTTCCGACGGTCGTTCCTCGATCCTTGCCCGGTCCCGTGAGAATACACCTACTGTCCTGATTAATCAACCCCTGGATTACAACAACAACAAGTTTTGGCTACAAATGTCTAAATTCCGAACTTCACAGATCAATTTTGGTAGTACGTTGAGCAAAATAAAAACAGGTCCAACACGCGTCCTCAAACCCACTCAAACAAAGCTAAATTAACAAATTATCCAGCGGATGCAACTGAAAGATATGTTAACTGGTTTGTGCCGTACTTTGTTCGTTCGTTTAATAGTTCTTAGTCGTGTTTTATCTGGTATTATTTGTCATTGGCCATTTTATATCCCGTTGAAAGTGTTGACTTACCTTTGCTAGCTATCTTTGCTATTTTGGTCAATAAACGATATATATGCATGTATTTAAGCTAGACCTATAGCCTATCAAATGGTAAAACAAAAAAAAATCTCTTAGATTGCGTGAAGGAAGGTCAACTCCGGACCGACCTTGACAAAAACATACAGCGTAGTAGCCTAAAGTTGAGAAATAAGAAATGAACAGCGTAAAGGTCCATAGGTGCAATCAAAAGGATGTCCCTCTTTGCGCCGATTCAGTCGTGGCTCCATCCCTAAACCACAGACGAGGATAATTCATTCTGGGCACTGATCCCAGTCAAGGTGCTATTAAGAGCCACAGGAAGAGGAAGAGGCAGTGATACCAGTTGTGGTGTCAAGTTCACAGACCCGCTCGACGACGTTCAAGAACAAAACCAATCGGAAGGCGAAAAGGTCGGAGCTACCGAGCTGTCCCGAAACAATAACCCAACAAAAGAATTAGCCAAACAAGCGTCGGTTTTGTCGTGAATTCCGCTAAAGCTGTTTCAGTTCCTCCGTCCTATTGCACGTTCAACCAATTGGAAATCGTACATTCCTTTCTCCCTGCCTAAAACTCTTGCTGAAATTGTGTCTGTGAACGCTGAACTCCTATTGCGTTACAGGCAAAGTCTCGGATACAACCACAGCGGAAGATCAAAATGACCAGATCAAGGATGTGGAAAACCTCCATGTCCGATTTTTTAATTCCAGCAGTCATCCCGGATCGACGTTCTTTGGGTTGTGCTTAAAAACGTTGATGTTTAACTATTTTTCTTTTTGGTACTATCCACCTTTGTCACTAGACAATGCGATTTCAGGTGATTTAAGGTAATCTCTTTCTAATGTTCAGCTATAGTCCTCATCCAAATTATCATCATCGTTACTTACGCAGGCAAAAGCTGTATCTGCTTAGAATTTCTGGAATTTCGACGGATGTCGAGGTCAGGTGCTAGAATTTTTACGAATATCGCGAAAACTTATTCGTTCGCTAAACTGAGAAAAGATGACTCTGCTGGACGCTGATTCTGAGAATCAGCGAACGACAGCTGCAATGAACGACAGCTGCACCTGAGTTAAGTGCTTCCAATCTAGAACGGGAGGGGGGGGGGGGGGGGGGGGGGGGGGTACTGTTTGTCTTATGAGAAGTTTTTTCTTTTTAAATGCCAAGGCAGCAACTTCTGCAAAAAAAATTCTTCCTTATTTGTAGAAAGTTGGACGAGGTCATTATTGACATTAGTCGCGATGGATCAAACCCGAGCTAAGAACTTGGAAGAATCATAAAGTTTTCGGAAGTACACGCTTCAAATTTTGCCAAGAGCTTCCTATCTGGAATGCATCTCCCACACACTATACACCCCCAGTTCTGGACTGGTGTCTAATACGCAGTTAGTTTTTGGACAGATAGCATACCTCATCAACAATCTGAAATCCATATTGTTTCCTCAGAGGATCTAGCTTGAACAATTTTGTGTTGCAGATCTGAGTCAAGTCAATTGGTTCCTCAGCATTTAGCCTTCCTGTGTCGATCAGCATTTGAATCTGATGAAGGGATATCGGCAGATGTTCGTGCTTTAGGCTGAAAGGGAGATAGGAATATTAAAGCGCAAATTGCAGTACAGACAGTCCATATTCCAACATTCTAATATATGTGACTCCTTTGAAACTCTGCTTGGTTTCTTTTCTTTTCTTTTTTTTCCATCAAAATGACTACAGACCCATCCAAGCTGTTATCAGAGTCGCGTCTTTTCCTTAAAGGACCTGTCTTACCTTAGTACTAATGCAATCTACTTCCATAATTACTCCATATATTTTGGAACGCGGAGACCCCAATTTCGTACGGTACATTCTAACCCCTCAAACAATACCACGCTGATTTTCACACTTGCCGTGTTTTGCTACCTTCGATGTGTCTCACGCTGTCGACGTTTGTCTGCGAGCAGTTTTTGGGATCCCAAAAAGTAAGTGGAGGGATTCCTATGACATCGCAAAAGTTGTCCGTCCGTCTGTAAGCACGATAACTCTCGACGGGAATGAGATATTTTGATGAAACTTGATGTGCGGATTCTTTGGGGCAAGAGTAAGGTCGAGTTCGTAAATGGGCTTTGTAACCCTACATTTGGGGGTGGGGGAGGGGTTTAAATCAAGGGGCAAGCAAAATATTTGTAAACAGCTAATGTGATAGTCGATTCCGGGGTATGAAGGCATGCTGATCACGATGGTGAAAACCATTTTTTCGCCGGGCAAGTAGTTCGCCCGGAATCCTGCCAAAATCGGAAAGTTTGTAAAAGTAAAAGATTTACTTGAAGTTGATTAGATGTTTGCTTCAGAGGCAAAACGACATACTGAACACGATTCTGAAAACCATTTTCTCACCGGACAAGTAGTTCGCCCGGAATTCGGCCAAAACCGGGAAATTTGTTAAAAGCAAAAGTTTTATTGGAAGTTGATTAGATGTTCGATCTAGGGGTAGAAAGACATGCTGAACACGACTATTAAAACTGTTTTCTCGCCGGACAAGTAGTTCACCCGGAATCCGGCCAAATCCGGAAAATTTGTTACAAGCAAAAGTCTTACTTGTAGTTGATTAGATTCCGATTTAGGGGTATGAGGAGATGCTGAATCCGTACATGACAATCGTTTTTTTACCCGGACACATAGTTAGCCCGGAATCCAGCTGACACCGGAAATTTAGTCATGAGTGAAAGCTTTATCTGAAGTTGATTAGATGTTCGATATAGGGCCGGTAAGGAGATACACTGAATTCGTTTTTGAGCTTTGTTATTTTGTCGGATAAGTAGTTCCCGAAAGTTTTGATCAGTTTCGTCAAAACAAATATGTCTTATAGAGGTAAACACACATGCTAAATCCATATTTGAACTTGGTTTTCTCAGATGATTGGCTATTTGGCCTTAATCTGTTTCTAAATTTTTGTAGTAAAAGTGCTTAAGGAGTCTGGAGAAGACAGGACCAAATTGTCTGGATGGGATATCAAAATTTTTGGGATCCCATCGTAACCTTTGGTCTTGTTCCATCAGAACAAGACCTCGATGGGATCCCAAAAATTCAATATTTAATCCAGACAATTGGGTCTTGTCTTCGCCAGACTCCTTGAACATTTTTACTATTAAAATTGAGAAACAGACTAAGGCCAAATAGTTAATCATCTGAGAAAACCAAGTTCAGATATGGATTCAGCATATTTGTGTTTACCCCTATAAGTCATATTTGTTTTGACAAAAAGTTCCTGCCTTACTTCTTCCAATTTCCCGGTTTCGGCCATATTCCGGAACTACCTGTCCGGCAAAAAAAATAAAGCTAAAAAACGAACTCAGCGTACCTTCTTTCCCCTATATCGAACATCTAATCAACTTCAAATTAAAATTTAAAAAATTTCCGGTTCCAACCAGATTCGGGCGAACTATGTCCGGGTAAAAAATGATTGTCATACACGGATTCAGCATCTCGTCTTATCCCTAAATCGGATGTCTAATCAACTACAAATACTTCTAACAATTTTCCGGTTTTGGCCGGATTCCAGGCGAACTATTTGCCCGACGAGAAAAATGTTTTCACCGTCGTGTTCAGCATGTCTTCCTACCACTAAAGCGAACATCTAATCAACTTCAAAATTAAAATTTAACTTGTAACAAATTTTCCGGTTCCAGCCGGATTCCGGGCGAACTATAGTCCGGGTAAAAAATGATTGTCATATACGGATTGAGCATCTCTTCTTACCCCTAAATCGGACATCTAATCAATAACGATTTTCCGGTTTTGTCCGGATTCCGGGCGAACTACTTGTCCGGCGAGAAACGGTTTTCACCATCGTTTTTGGCATGCCTTCTTACCCCATCATCGTCTGTTTCATTAGCTGTTTAAAAATATTTTGCTTGCTCTTTAATTTAAACCCCCTCGAGAGTTATCGTGCTTACAGACGGACGGGCGAACAACTTTTGCAATGTCATAGGTATCCCTCCACTTACGTTTTGGGATCCCAAAAACCGGTTATGTAAATTGTTTGTCTGTTTTCGCTACAAGTCAACGGATCTCGAAAAGGCTTAAAACAGCCAAAATCGTGGGTTATTTGTTGAAAGCACAGCATAGTTTTAAAGTATTCAAATATTTAAAATATTATAAGTTGAAGAATAAATAGTGCGAGGGGTCCTTTAACGAGTACACTTCAGCAAATATTTGTATGTCTCTTTTGTTGTATCCCATAGGCGGGTCTGCGGGATTGACTGGTCTTAGAATAGCCCAGCGAGTTGACAATGTTGCTTTATGGAAGGGCTGTATGTGAGTCAGTACTCAGACGAAAACAAAAAAATAATAATCAATGGTAAAATAATACCATAGCCGTACATTAAAAACATGGCTGAAAACGGAAAGTCAGCTACGATGTTTTGACAGCAACATTTCGGTCCTTCCAAGCAAGGGTCCTCATCAGGCTGTTGCAATTGCAGGTTCGTTTCTTCTAGTTCAGCAACAGCCTGACGAGGACCATTGCCAAGAAAGGCTAAAATATCGCTGGCAAAAATACCGTAGCTGACTTTCTGCTTTAAGCGACTGTTTTAATATACGTGTCCCAGTCAACTTCGGGTCAAAGAGTATACTCTAGTAATAAACACGACAATGAACCTCGGGAAGAACGAGATAGGTCACCTAAAGGAATCCTCAAAACTGATTCAAATCGTATGTAAACTAATCAACAACGATTGTTGTGGTGACATTTCTGGCTCCTCGTTAGGACGCGAAGATTCTTTATCGTCACGAAGAGTTAGTTGTCTTTTGCAGATACCATGGTATCTGATAACACGGTCAAAAGTCATTTTTGCCATCAGATACCACGGTAACTGGAACAATACCAAAGTTTTCGATGGGATCCCAAAAATTTAATATTCGATACAGACAATTGGGTTCTGTCTTCGCCAGATCCAGTGTTCGCCAGACTCCTTGAATATTTATACTATTAAAATTAGAAAATGACATCTGAGAAAACCAAGTTCAGATATGGATTCGGCATGTGTGTTTACGCCTATAAGACATACTTACTTTGACGAAACTGATCGAAACTTCCGGACCAACTACTTATCCGTCAAAAAAAAGAAAGCTCAAAGAAATTTCAGCGTATCTCCTTACCCCTATTTCAAACATCTGATCAACTTAAAATAAAACTTAAACTTATAACATATTTCCGGTTTCAGCCGGATTCCGGGCGAACTACTTGTCTGGGCAGAAAATGATTTTCATAATTGTACAGCCTGTCTTCTTACCCCTAAATCGAACATCTAATCAACAAAACATTTATTTTTAACAAACTTTCCGGTTTTGGCCGGATTCCGGTCGAATTACTTGTCTGGCGAGAAAATGGTTTTCATAGTCGTGTTCAGCATGTTTTCTTACCCTGAATCGAACATCTAATCAACTTTAAATAAAATTTTTACTTTTAACAAACTTTCCGGTTTTGGCCGGATTCCGGGCGAAATACTTGTCCGGCGAGAAAATGATTTTCATATTCGTGTTCAGCTCGTCTTCTTAGCCATAAATCGACCATCTTATTAGCTGTTTAAAAATCTTTTGTTTGCCCCTTAATTTGACCCCCCCTCCCAAACACACATACACCCCTAAACATAGCCCATCTACAAATTTGACCTTTCTCTTGACCCAAAGAATCCTCACACCAAGTTTCATCAAAATATCTCGTACCCTTCGAGAGTTATTGTGCTTACAGACGGACGGACGGACAACTTTTGCGATGTCTTAGGTATCCCTCGACTAACGTTTTTGGATCCCAAAAAGGACCAATTGCACATCGAATTACCGTGGTAACAGATACCATGGTATCTGCAAAACCGCAACTATTAAGAGTATTTAGGGCTGTGGACCAAACGGAAACACTAGATGGCTTGGAAATTGTTATGCCAATTTTACTTACTGATGCCCCTTGTAGTACGGCTCTTTTGAGAATTTTAGATAGAACGGAGTCTGCCCGCCTTCATGTCCCAGCCTCATGTAAGCTTGCCGCTGTCCACTTCCTTTTTGACCAGCACCATGAGTTTTGCCGCCATAACGGCCACGCTTTCGCTCTTTGGGCTGAAAGTAAGAGGTTATATGCTAATCGGCCTAATTTGTTGCGAGTGCAAATTTGCGGTGACGCCACTGATGTAAATGACGTCACTCTGGCAACCAAGCTCCTGAAAACCAACGGGCCTAGCTGACTACTAAGACCGCAAATTAAACCGAGACCGAAACACTGACCCCTATATAAGTCTTAAAACTAGTTTTTTGCCAACCAAGTGGAAAGCATTCTTAGCAGCTGACAGTACTGAAACCTTTTCCACCACTGGATGACGAATATTGATCGGCTAGCAGCAAAACTAGTTCATTCATCAAACCAGAAACTAAACTAACTTTGTAGAACGCTAAAACAGTCTCAAATATAACACAATCAAAGATTAGACCATCCACTTTTTATGGCAGTGACGTTAAGAGTGTCTGCGAAACGTCACCGAGTCCGAATGACGAAACGGTCTCATACAAAACATCCCCGGCAAAAAAATAATAAACAAAATATGAGAATTGCTCTTAGGAATTCAGGATTTTCTTCATACCAAGCGTTCATTCAACACCGATTAACGGAAGACCGCGGCAGGGGAATTAATAAGAGATCCCATTTCTGGAAGTAATCCCAAGCATTTTGTGGCATTTGATTATAAAACGACGGTCTTGCCTATACTACTGCCTCTCTCTATAACCCTAATAGTCTTTTGTCAATTCCCAGATCCAAACTTCCTATGTCATCTACCTAAAAGACACTACGGTAATTTTTACATTCTCTCTTTATGACTCTATTTGAGCCAGATCAGGCTCACGCTTGTTCCTGTCGAAGAGCTTATTTATTTATCAGCTTATTTGTCTTCTATTTAGTTTTTTCTTTTTCTTGAACACAGTTTGCCGTGTTGCTCTCAATACCAAGGGGACAGCACGGGTCGTCTTTTAAATCTTTAAGACACCCTGGAGATTCAGGAAAGGTTTCAATGGAAACTGTATCTGGTGCGACTTCAACTTGCGCTTTAAGCGACCTAGAACTGTCAGTCATAATCGATGAGGAGACATGTGGCAATGTGGAACTGCATTTGGGGGAAACGGTACATATCTTGTACATATCTTAAGCAACTGGTCCCGCATTCGCTCTTTTCTCCAACAAGGCTGTCCGTACATCTGCGCAATGAAAAACTGTTGTTTCTAGGATTCTTAGCCTGAAGATCAAGGCGGACTACTAAATTTACGCGTGGGGAGTTCGGGACGTTTTGCGATGGGGACATTCTGTCATGGAGACGTTTTTTCGCGGGTACATTTCACAGCTAAGCACAAATTAGATATTTTGCTGCTTGCCTAGGCGAAACTGCAAAGCTGGTTGAATGATAAAGAGTAAAACTATGGTAGGGTATTCCAACCTTTTATTGTTAGACAAGACAATACAAAGGAATGCTAGTTCCTGGAGGAGCTCGAAGATGCAACTGTGGTGTTACGGGATAGCAAATAAGTCAAAACCCTGAAAAAAAGGGATCATAAGTTTGGATACTGCAATGCAGGCTTTATACTCACTTTTTTAGAACCAACACTGTCTCTCAGTGCATTGAATGTGATCCTAGGCAAGGTCCTCATTATCTCAAGAGCTTTATCCACTCCACTGGATGCCATGACAAACAGAATTCAGAACTGAAACAAAGAACACTAAAAGATACAATTCAATCCAATTTTGCTCGATTAAGAAAAACCTACAATAAACAAAGTCAACTTTTTGTTCGGGCATCAATAAATACGGAGCATTGAATATAATTTGACATTTTTGTCTCAACTTCTGCCAGTCTATCACAAATATGTGATCTTTGCCAAATTAAATGGAGCTATATGAGCTCGTTCTCTACTTCATTTTTTCTTCAGAGGAACAGACCAGCACAGACAGCATTTGTTTTGGGCTGTTTTGGTCTTAATATTTGATTTCTGAAAACTAGCATTAAAGGACAACTGAATGAAGAGTACCAATTATCATCCCTATCTGTATGACTTCCGTTAACATTGCCTGCAGAAAACCAAATACGAAATATGTTTCCAAGCTATGATTTTTGCTCCATTTTGCATCTGTCCTTATTTCAGTGCCGAACAATTTTAGAAATGAACATATGTCTCCAACCAACCCTTCTTCTGGAATATTGTTTAACCAGTTAAGCCCAAACATATATCTAGAAGAAATTCCAATACGATCCGGCGAGCGCTGTACAAGATTTGGATGAATTTCGCTTTTTGTCTTGGAGTCTGCATGTGCAAACCTCCGGAAACGAACATCCCTATTTTGAATACATCACGCTCAGGAGAAGAATACTCTCCGTGGCCATGTCTGTAAATGCATTCTCCATGGTGTGTTCAAGTATGGTTTCATTGTTCAGGTGTCCTTTAAAGAAAAAACTGATGCTAATACTAACAATAATTTATTTGTAACCCACAAATCGTACAAGATGAAAACAGTGGAGTACAAAAGAAAATATGAAGACATAATTAGAGAAAACACAACACATACAAACAAAATCTCAAGACACACTAGCCTAACAAGCTATTCCTTGGTTATTCAACTACGGATGGCAGCTGAAATTCCAAAAAGCACAGTGCTCCAGCGCAAGAGATATTAGCATTTGTCCAAGTGTAGTGCGTTTTCCATTGTGTGGAGCACACCCTGTATCAGGGGAATGAACGAGCCCCAGTCAAGCTACAGTGTGAACCAAAATCAGGGATTTATGGTTGGCTGCTGAGGGTTTCTTCTATCACTAGCGCAGCCACAGTACAGTACACAAACAAAAAATATTACCTATTTGTGCTAACCATAGTTGCGTTTTCGCAGTTACTGTGGTATCTGATACCACGGTCAAAAGGCGTGTCTGCGGTTATCATGGTATCTGGGCAGTTATCGCGGTTTCAGGTTCAGGTTCTTTTTAATAACAAAGTAAATAACAAAATGTCCAGAGCCCGGCTGAGAAGACAAATTCGTAATGCACGGGATGGAAAGACTTCTTTAAATAAATACAACATTTATACTTCACTACATGCCATTCATACAAATGGAAATATGCGTATTCCCCCGTCAGTACCCGGTCCCCAACACCACCAGTTGACACGTCCAGCGAAACAAACAATACAAAAATAAATTTTTTCTGATATTTAGATCGTTTCTGATATTTAGATCGACTGATCGTGGTATCTGAAAAAAGTCATCTTACTTTCATCATTACCAACAACAGAGACTAGGGTTTTGTACAAATTGGTGAGAAACAAGTTTGGAACTTAGTGATGTAACTGGATATCAGTTTTATTCCCACTTTCTTCCCTTCACTTGTGCATTTCAAGCCCTGCTGCCCTTACCACACAACGCCCCTGTCACCCCAGTGTTTTGGTGTTGGGAATTTTTTGCCGTCTGGACGGTGGTCGGTGGGCGAAAACTTCAAGCTGGTGTTCACTGCAGGTAACTATTTTTAAAATCAGCCTCTTTCCTACTAAAAACAAAGTTTGAAATTAACCAAAGTTTTGTTCCATCTTTTGTCAATGCTTATAAAGCAGATTTATGTGCAGTCAGAAGCTTGCCTCAGGCTTGCCCTAGGATACCCAATAGAAATAACAAGAGCTGGAAGCTCATATGGCACTTGCAAGGCTGTGTCAGAGGATGAAAGTAGGAATTCGTCAATTCGTTGGTTCGTTGTGATCATTTGTAAGCAAAACCCTTGAGATAAGAATGATCATGGGTCACTAGAAATCACGAGAATGTATTATTCGTAAAAATAATTTATTTGTGCAATTGGCTGTGATGATGCGCACTTTCGGAGTGCTAGAGATTCATCTATAATGAACACTCTTCAGGCAAAAATTTATGATAAGCTCATGGAATTCATGAAAATATATTTTGCTCAAAATTATTGTTTGGAATTTAAAGTCCTAATCCAAACATTCCGTTTACCTTTTCTTAGTTATCGCATGCCACAGGTTTATTTTGAATTGAACGCGATTGTCGGGTTGCTGTTTCGGCTCGAGAAAAAACCCACGCCGAAAGTCTTCTTTTCTAGATGACGAGATTTTCCAGGATTGATTAGCAATGAATTAAAAGACCTAATTGATAATTTTTGTATGTCTTCAGAGGTACCACACTGGTCTTGTTTTTTTAATTTATTTGTATTTGTAATAAACGCATGGAGCATTAGATGGAAATTATTATTTTGAGCCTTGGCTCCCTACGTGCCATACCAGGAGGGTGTTCCCCCCTTCTAACAATAGTTACTATTTCACGAAAACTTACTACGCTGACCGTTCCAACCTTGTTGGAATAGTAACTAATAGTTACTATTTGCTTACCATGCTCGGGAGCGTAGTAAGCGTAGTAACTACGCATCTCTGTAACGTGATTGGTCGGACTCGCCCCTGGCGTGAGATCCTGCTGGAAAATAGAAAAATCGTTCCAGCCTTGACGGCAAAAAAACAGAATTTGTGACGTCATGCGTAGTAACTACGGTAGGTAGGATGGAACACGCTCCAGCTGTCCGGGACAATCGGCTGAGGTTTAGTCCAGACAGAGTTATTTCAAACCTAGGAAATTTGGTGGGTTTTTTTTTATTTGCTCATTGTTTTACGGTGTTTTTAGTGGTTTTAAACATTCATAGTAACAGTCGAGATGGTTAGCATTGTGTATGTGGTAGAAATACCATTTTTTGTGGCCCGCTTTAAGAATTTCACTTGTAAGCAAAACCCTTGGGTCACAAATAATCATGGGCCCTTGGGAATCATGAATACATTGGGTTAAAGTATTTTTTTTTTACTTTTCGGTTAAGAAACGCACTTTAAGGGTGATAAAAGTTAATTTTTGAGCTGAACACTTGAGTTAACATGTAAAAATATTTCTTTGTACTTTGTGGTTAGGATTAGTACTTTAAGGGATGGTCGGATCTGGGAAGTGACAATTTCTAAGCCAATCTTGTCAAGTTTCAAATGTTCAAGCCAAGCTTCACGCCCTAGCACATCTGGAAGTACCTTAATTCGCGACCACCGGAATTCCGGACCCCCCCCCCCCCCTACTACCAACTATCCTCGCAGTTCCCGAACCCGGTCCGGTTTTGTGACTCATGTATCTAGTTCTTGTCCTTGTTCTTCGCACCAAGTTTCATCCCAATCGCTCCACTCTAGGCGTATCACAAGATTTCCCCCCCCCCCACATTCATCGGATCCGGTCTGGATTTAAAATGGGACATCCGAGACACGAGGTTTTTTCCAAAGATCAAGTTTTGTTAAGATCCGACCACTCATTCAAGAGTTATACATGACTCAAGATTTCAGATTCCCCCCCCCTCCACTCCCCCACGATGGTTGGGTCGGGGAACTGACTATTTAGCTAAGCCAATTCTGTAAAGTCTCTAATATTCAAGCCAAGTTTCATTTTCCTAGCACACCTGGAAATACCCTAAACTCACGATAACCGAAACCCCGAACTTCCCCCTTTAAATCCCCCCACAGTGCCCAAACCCGATCCGGTTCTGTCACTGACGTATCTAGTTCTTTTGCTAGTCCTTCCCACCAAGTTTCATCTAAATCGCTCCACTCCAAGCGTATCACAAGATTTCCGGCCCCCCCTCGGACTCCTCCTCCCCACATTCATCGGATCCAGTCTTGACTTTAAATAGGTCATCCGAGACAGGAGGTTTTTCCAAATACCAAGTTTCGTTAAGATCCGATCACCCGTTCCAAAGTTATACATTCATCAAGATTCGGGATTCCCCCTCCCTCCACTCCTCCCATGGTGGTCAGATCGGGAAGTTGACTATTTACAGGTTAATCTTGTTGGATCCCTGACTTGCCTGCCAAGTTTCATTGTCCTAGCCCACCTGGAAGTAACTTAACTCCTAGGGCTCGTGCTTGTTCCTCCCACCAAGTTTCATCCCGATCGCTGCACTCTAAGCGTGTCACATGATTTAGGGTTCCCCCCCCCCTCCGACTCCTCCCCCCCAATTCATCGGATCCGGTCCTGACTTGAAATGATACAACTGAGACATGACGTCTTTCCAAATATCAAGTTTCATTAAGATCCGATCACCCGTTCGAAAGTTATGCATGTCACGAAATTCCGGATTCCGGCTCTCTTCCCTCCCCCCACGATGGTCGGATCGGGGAAGTGACTATTTCCAAGTTAGTTTGTTCAGGTCCCTAATACGCCTGCCAAGTTTCATCGTCCTGGCACATCTGGAAGTACCCTTCATCGTCCCAGCACATCTGGAAGTACCCTTCATCGTCCTAGCACATCTGGAAGTACCCTAACTCGAAAACACCGGACTGTCTGACTAACCGATCGACTGACCGACAGACCAAAGGAAAAGTGATTTGGTATATGGCACTTGGCCAGAAGGCAAGTGCCATAAAAACAAAGAAATACAGAGATTTATTCAGAAAACCCAAACTCTATTGTAACCAGTCAACCACAAACCCCTGATTTTTGTATAGGCGTATCCTATACCAAAGGCTGGGCATATCTAGCATTTGGCTTACCTTATCCTGGATACACTAGACCAAATGCTGGATAATCCAAGCAATAAAATATTAGTGATTTGAGTGAAACTCAGATGTCAACCAATCAGGACTCATCTGGAGTAGAGCAGGTCATGGTTGAGTTGCTAGATATACAGTGGAGGTATGTTTATTTGAACAGTTACTCAAGTTCAGAGGCGTTACTAGCCGAAATGTTTGGGGGGGGGGACGAGGCATTTATCGACTGGCTGGTAATTTTTACCGAAAAAATGACTATTTTCAAAACAAAAAATTACAGTTTTGAAAAAAGTCGACTGATTTTCATTTTTCGACGAAAAATCGACCAATATCCAGAAGCGCTGCAGTCTTCCTTGGAAACAGTGCGGTGCAAAAACGGATGTAGAAAGAATCAGTCTGGCTTCAGGGGGTCTTGTTTCTTGCTTCATATTTGTTTTATGTAGTCTTACTAGTACGAATAAATGAATGAATGAAGCAGCCGAGAAGTGGACCTGCAGTGTGCAACAAAAACGAGGCTCTGGCGTATTTACAGTTAAAACAAACTTTGAAACAAAACCAAAAGGTTTTCAAACTAGAGCTGAAGTTGAAGACAAAACCTTTTCTGTAATCAATAGTTTTTTTATATCCAAATTCTCACTTCTGAATTCTCGAACAAATTACCTATTTTGCTCCTCTGACTTCTCCATTCTCACTTTTGACAAAAACACTAATTTTGCAACTCGTCCGCAACCCTGTATACCTGTTCACCATATTGAACTGTATTGAACACCCACACTCTGTTAACCAATCAGGAAGGAGAATGCAGAGAGAGAATCGACAATTCATCATCAGAATAACTTCTCAATTCTGCAGAATCGCAAGGCTTTCCCCATTCTTGATTGTGACAAAAATGCAAGAAAAGGAGAATTGACTTCATCCAGTCATCTGAATAGTCCGAAAACGCAAAATAGGAGAATTTGGAGGCTAGTTGCATTTTTGATCCGATTTCTCCTCGCGATTCAGCAGTGCTTATCGTTCCCCTCTCTGGGAATCGATACTCCACACGCTATTGTTCCCCGTTTGTCTGGGAATCGATGTGTCAGGAGCTAACATTCCCCGACAGTTCGGGGAATCCACTTGCCCGGGCTAATCTTCGGTGCCAAGTCTGGGAATCGATGTGCCCTGGGCTAACATTCCCAGAGTCTTTGGGGAATTGAAGTGTCCAGAGCTAATCTTCCCTCACAATGAAATAATATCGATTAGGAGATTGGGGAATCGAGGTGTGAGGGGCTAATGTTCCCCGACATGCAAATATTGATTTTGTTGAGTTGAGGTCGGGGAATCCAAATGCCAGGGGCTAATGTTCCCCGACATGAAAATAATTGATTTTTAGATGGGGGAACCCAAGTCCGAGAGGCTAATGTTCCCCGACATGCAAATATTGATTTTTTTTTTAGTTCTGGTCGGGGAATCCAAGTTCCAGGGGCTAATGTTCCCTGATAAGCAATAATTGCTTTTGAGGTCGGGAAAGTGTCCAGAGCTAATTTACCCTCATAATTAAATGGCCTGGCACTTGGATTCCTCTACCAGAACTCAACAAAATCAATATTTGTATGTCGGGGAACATTAGCCCCTCGTACTTCGGTTCCCTGATCTAAAAATCAATTATTTGTATGTCAGGGGACATTAGCCCTTGGCGTTTGGATCCCCGACCTCAACTCAACAAAATCAATATTTGCATGTCGGGGAACATTAGCCCCTCGGACCTCGATCTCTAGATCGATTATTTGATTATGAGGGAACATTAGTTCAGGACACTGCGATTCTCCAAGTACTGGGGAAATGTTAGACTAGGGCACATCGATTCCGGGACTTGGCATAGAAGATTAGCCCTGGGCAAGTGGATTCAGTGGATTCCCCGATCTGTTGGGGAACATTAGCTCCCGATACATCGTTTCCCTGACAAACGGCGAACAATAGCGTGTGGAGTATCGATTCCCAGATAGGGGAACGATAAGCACTGCCAAATCGCGAGGAGAAATCGGATCAAAAATGCAACTAGCCTAATCCTTTGGCTGTTTAGTTTTTCTGCTAAACTAAAAAACTGTGACGTCTGAGATATAGATACAGAGATAGGCTACAGACAAGGATAGGCTAGTATCAAAAAAGAAAAATTACCTTGATATCTAATAACCTTAGCAACTGACGACGGAACTGGCAGGAACAATATGGTCCAGAATTATTTAGCTAACTTATTTTTTTCTATATTTTCTTCTTCTTCTTGCTCACTTTCGATCTGTCATCTAACGAGAGTAACGAGCATCAGAATCCGGACTGAAAGGTACCATTACACAGATAGATGACATTAGCAGCGGTTTTTGTAAAACTCCATTTTCCTAACGCCGTTTTCCCTTCTGTCTATAAGCCCGTTTTGTTTACCGAGAATGTCGACTGTTTCCGAGAAAACAAGACCAAAGGTTTCGATGAGATCCCAAAAAACTAAATATCTGATCCAGTCAATTGGGTTTCGTCTTCGCCAGATCCAGTCTTCGCCAGACTCCTTGAACATTTTACTATTAAAATTCAGAAACAGATTAAGGCCAAACAGCTAATCTTCTCAGAAAACCAAGTTCAGATAAGGATTCAGCATGCACGTTTACCCTTGTAAGTCATATCTATTTTGACGAAAACTTCCTGTCTTACTTCTGCCAATTTTCCGGTCTCCGCCGAATTCCAGAACTACTTGTTCGGCGAAAAAAGAAAGCTAAAAAACGAATTCGGCGTATCTTCTTTCCCCCGATTCCACGACAACTCGCCACAAGACAACTCGCCACACCGACAACTGGGAACGGACAAGTCGCCACACCGATGGGCGACGACTCGCCACACGGACAACTCGCCACACCGATAACTCGCCATAGCGTCATTTCGCAACAGGAAAAGGACAGAGACGACTTGCCACACAAACTGGTACATGACGGTTTTTCAACTCGACGCTTTGCAAATAAATAACCGTCTGAAACAAAACTAAACGGAGTAGCCTTTGCAGTAATGCTTTTAAATAAACAGGCTCGTGTTAAGAGCACATGGCAGTGTTTATCGACCCTCTCCCCTTCTTACTCTTATATTTTGAACTCCTTCGGAGCGGTGCCCTCACTTGAGTTTCCAAGGGGGCCCTCAACTATCCAGGAAAAAGTCATAAAGTGATACTCGACGCCATGTTACGAAGATAAGCTCTTCACATTTAGAGTTCAGACACAGAAATGAACTGTCCACTCTAACTACTTCCCGAACAAATTTTACGTTTTGAAAGGGCACATCCCCAAAACTGTAAGAACAGAGTAACAGAACGTACTACAAAAGGCGCCGCAGGCGAAAGTTTTGGAATTCTTTGTGACGCCTTTTTGAATCACAAATAAACAAGCTGGGGTCAAGTGGGAAAAGGCACTGAGTGTTTGCTGACCCTCTCCCCTTCCTACTCCATTAGATTTGAGCTCCTTCGGGGCCGTGCCCCCACTTGAATTCCAAGAGGGCCCTTCTAGAGGAAAAAATCATAAAGTGATAGTTACAAAGATAATGTAATACAAGGAAAAGGGTTGAATTTTCATGAGTGGTCAGCTGATATGACACAACCAGATGTCACAATTCTGATGAGAAACTGACAAGAGTGACTCTCGGTCTCATTGGAAGGCAAGGGGGGGTGCAGTCGCCCCCCTCCTCCCCCCCCCCAAATGACGCCTCTGCTGTTTTACGAAAAACCGCGGCGCTTCGCGCAGACTCGGCTATTTTCTACCGACTAGCCGACAACATTCGGGGGGGGGGGGGGGGCGTCCCCCCCCCCCCCCATACGTGACATCCCTGGTCGTAAGTACAGTTATGATCAGTATTTTGGTCTTGACTGACTGACGAGGACTCGAGGAGGCGAGGGGGGGGGGGGGGGTGAAATAGAATGGTGACATTAAAGCGTAATCCAGCCTTCTTATTATACTAAATATTAGTTACTGTTATCGTTCAAAGTTGTAACTCCAACCTCGTGAAAAGTTACTACGCTGACCGTTCCAACCAACTCGAAAGATTACCTATTTTACAACAAATTATATTTACTAGCAAACGTGGTACAGAGCGAAATAACACTAGGGATTGGCACCAAGACCCATGCATCGTACACTGACCTTACTCCCAGCGTCGCCCACTTATACGCTCGGGACATTCAGAGAGAGACAAAGTTGCAGGTACAAAAATTCTAATAGGCTACAGTCTACAGCTATAAAATGCGTCTGCGCTCATCGAGGAAAGAAGGGAGTTTATAAATTTCTTTTGCTGTGTTCGGAACATGTAGTTGCCGTACCCAGCGGCAGCGATGGTGCACGACTGATTGAGTTCAGTTAGGACGTTCTCTATCGCTACCAGAGCTAGTGTCACTGCTATTCGACTGTTTGTCACTTCTTTCAAGGCTTGGCGCTGCTTCCTGGTGTTATTTTGTTCTGGTTACTGCGGTATCTGTGGCGCGATAAGCGCTAAGTGCGATTTCTTATAGAAAGTAAAATAATGCGTGGCCGAAATGTATTTAGTTAGTTTCGTTTTAATTTCGTTGAAGAACGTCGCTCACCACATTTTGGAAAAAAAACGTCGAGATTGTGGCAGATTTCCGATTAATCGAAGAAGGATCTACATGGACATTGTGAGTTACATATGAAAAATATTTACTCTCTTCATAAAAATAAAAATGACGTTATACTATAAAACTCTTTCGAAACCAAGTGCTAACATTGCACTCTACTGTTCAATACACATAAAAGCTTCGTAGTTTCGATAGCAGATGGTCGCATAAGCGGTGATGTTTCAACACACTGGCTGTAAATCAAGGAATATTCATCATGCATTTCTCGTGAAACATGACTGCAGTCGTGGGGCCTCTTTCCTTGAGCTACGACCTGAAAGAGTGCACTAGTTAGGTATGTTGAAGGACAACTGGGGACAAACTATTTTCAACTGACGAACGTCAGAGACGTTACTAGCTGAAATGTTGTTGTTGTTTTTTTTTTGGGGGGGGGAAAGGGGCAAGGTTTTTACCAACTGGTTGGTAATTTTTTTCGACCGTTTCTACAGAAAACGAAAAAAAACGACAGTTCTGACGAAAAATCGACTGATTTTAAGAAAAAGCGTATTATTTTAGAAAACCAACTGTTTTCGAAAAACCGGGGCGCTTCGCGCCGACTCGGTTATTTTTTACCGACTAGCTGACAACATTGGGACCCCCCCCTCCATATGTGACGCCCCTGATGACAGTTTAGATTCTTCCTAAGAAACTTCATGCTTATATAAGCATAATACTATTGTGTCAGCGTACTAATGGTGGGTTTACACACTGCGTAAACTGCGAGAAAATTTTGAAATCCGAGCGTATTTTACGCACGAATTTGGGCTTGAAAAGATCTCTAGAAATATGGACGTAGTTATATACAAGACGGACTGATTTCTCAAGTATACCCGTCTTGCTAGAGATCTTTTCAAGCCCAAATACGTGCGTAAAATACGCTCGGATTGACGCAGTGTGTAAACGTACCATAAGCCGTGTCGTCACAGAACGAGGGGAAGCTGCCACCGACGACGTTTCCGGTTTCGATTTTTTCTCACGCCACGTGGTCAATTGTTCCTTTTTTTGTGCAGATAACCGAGATTTCCGTTGGAGGGAGAGATTTCCCAAAAATTCAATATCTGATCCAGACAACTGGGTCTTGTCTTAGCCAGATCCAGTCATCGCCAGACTCTTTGAACATTTTTATAATTAAAATTCAGAAACAGATTAAAGCCAAATAGCTAATCATCCATTTCGGCCAAACTCCAGAACTAATTGTCCGGCAAAAAAAAAAGAAAGCTAAGAAATGAACTCAGGGTATCTTCTTTCCCCAATAATGAACATCTAATCAACTTCAAAGAAAAATTTAACTTATAACAAATTTCCGACTCCAGCCGGATTCCAGTCGAACTATATGTTCGGGTAAAATATGAGTGTCACACACGGATTCAGCATCTCTTCTTACCCCTGAATCGGTTATCTAATCAACTAGAAAAAAAACTTTAACTCTACCAATTTTCCGGTTTTGGCCGGATTCCGGGCGAACTACTTGTCCGTCGAGAAAATGGTTTTCACCACCGTGTTCAGGGTGTGTTCCTACCCCTAAATCGAACATCTAATCAACTTCAACTAAAACTTTTAGTATTAACAAACTTTCCGGTTTGGGCCGGATTCCGGGCCAACTACTTGTCCGTCGAGAAAATGGATTTCACCATCGTCTTCAGCATGTCTTCCCACCCCTTAATCGAACATCTAATCAACTTAAAATATAACTTTTACTTTTAACAAACTTTCCGGTTTGGGCCGGATTCCGAGCGAACTACTTGTCCGTCGAGAAAATGGTTTTCACCACCGTGTTCAGCGTGTCTTTCTACCTCTTAATCGAACATCTAATCAACTTAAAATAAAACTTTTACTTTTAACAAACTTTCCGGTTTGGGCCGGATTCCGGGCGAACTACTTGTCTGTCGAGAAAATGGTTTTCACCATCGTCTTCAGCATGTCTTCCTACCCCTAAATCGAACATCTAATCAACTTAAAATAAAACTTTTACTTTTAACAAACTTTCCAGTTTTGGCCGGATTCCGGGCGAACTACTTGTTCGATGAAAAAATGATTTTCGCCATCGTGTTCAGCATGTCTTTTTACCCCATAATCAACTATCACATTAGCTATTTCAAAATATTTTGTTTGCCCTTTAATTTGAAACCCCTCCCCCACCCCTAAACGTAGGGCTACAGAGCCCACCTACGAACTCGACTGGTCCAACGACCCAACGAATCCTCACACCAAGTTTCATCAAAATATCACATTCCCTTCGGCGCGACCCTTCGAGAGTTATCGTGCTTACAGACGGACGGACAGACGGACAACTTTTGCGATGTCATAGGTATCCCTCCACTTACGTTTTGGGATCCCAAAAATCCGGTTACAACCGGATTCCGGAATAACTATATGTCCGGGTAAAAAACCATTGTCATATACCGACTTAGCCTCTCTTCTTACCACTTAATCTGTCATCTAATCGAACTTATGCTTTTAACAAATTTTCCGGTTTGGGCCGGATTCCGGGCGAACTAGTTCTCCAGCGAGAAAATGATTTTAACCATCGTGTTCGGCATGTCTTTTTACCCATAAATCAAACATTTAATCAACTTCAAATTAAACTTTTACTTTTAACCAACTTTCCGGTTTTCGCCGGATTCCGGGCGAACTACATGTCCGGGTAGAAAATTGTTTTCACATAAGTGTTCAGCATGTCTTCTTGCCCTAAACCGAACATCTAATCAACTCGAAATAAAACTTATAATTTTAACAAACTTTCCGGTTTCGGCCGGATTTCGGGCGAACTACTTGTCCGTCGAGAAAATGGTTTTCACCATCGTCTTCAGCATGCCTTCCTACCCCTAAATCGAACATCTAATCAACTTCAAATAAAACTTTTACTTTAAACAAACTTTCCGGTTTTTGCCGGATTCCGGACGAACTACTCGTTCGATGACAAAATGGTTTTCACCATCGTCTTCAGCATGTCTTCCTACCCCTAAATCGAACATCTAATCAACTTCAAATAAAACTTTTACTTTTAACAAGCTTTCCGGTTTTGGCCGGATTCCGGGCGAACTACTTCTCCGATGACAAAATGGTTTTCACCATCGTCTTCAGCATGTCTTCCTACCCCTGAATCGAACATCTAATCAACTTCAAATAAAACTTTTACTTTTAACAAACTTCCGGTTTTGGCCGGATTCCGGACGAACTACTCGTCCGATGACAAAATAGTTTTCACCATCGTGCTCAGCATGTCTTCTTACCCTATAATCGACTATCACATTAGCTGTTTCAAAATATTTTGTTTGCCCCTTAATTTAAACCCCCTCCCCCACCCCTAAATGTAGGGCTACAAAGCCCATCTACGAACTCGACTGGTCCGACGACCCAACGAATCCTCACACCAAGTTTCATCAAAATATCTCATTCCCTTCGAGAGTTATCGTGCTTACAGACGGACGGACGGACAGACGGACAACTTTTGCGATGTCATAGGTATCCCTCCACTTACGTTTTGGGATCCCAAAAACAAAACAAATTAGGTCCTACTCACCATATAAATAATTCGGTCCTTTGCGACCCCTCTGTAGGGCATTTCTCTGGTCCAGAGTTGCCAAAGAAGGACACCGAACGAGTAGATGTCACTTCGGTCGCTCGGTATTTGTCCTCGAAACACTTCAGGGGCGCAGTATGCGATAGTACCACGTGGCTGAAAAATAAGACGAATCAAACATTGCACGCGTACATGTAAGGTTCCGCTTCAGCACGCTTCTGAAAGTTTAACAACGTATTCTGAAAATGTCATTCATGAGGAGATCAGACCTGGTAAGCAGCAGCGAGTCGACGGCTGTTCCCAGTCGATTTCTACAGCTGTCGGCTGAGAACCACGACTTCGATCGTTTCTAAAGCTTTCTCTATAAATCATTTATGCCTTATACTATGGTGACTAGCTCTTCGTGCCGACGACGAATCGCCGTGTGCCTAGCAAAGAACCAGAAACTCTCGCAGTGACGTCAGCACAACAGAGGTGGTTTAAATAGGATTTGAGTCAGTTTTATTACAAAAGAATAGTAATGGTACGTGAGTGTTTTTTGTAAGCAGAATGTTTGCTGTATACGTATGAACCGAACCGAACCCTATGAACCCTACAACGAGGGGTGGCACTTCTCTAGATGTGATTTCGACTAACATGTTTGATTTTTATGATGATCCGATCCCAGGTTCTCCACTTGGCGGTAGCTACCATTTTACGCTAGAATTAAACCCGCGCAATAGAGTCACTATTGAGTACACAACGACAGAAACTACAAGTCGACCAATGACCGATGAGGGTATCCTAAAATTTGGCGAATGGATTTGTGAAGAAAAGTGGGAATCAGTTTCATCTGCAAAGGATACCAATAGTAAAGCTAGTTTTCTACAGGAAATCCTACTAGCAAAGTACCATGAGTGCTTTCCCGAGAAGAAGGTGAAGCGACATGCCTCTGACCGGCCTTATATTGTGAAGGCAGTAAAAGACCTTATTAAGGAAAAACTGCGTTTATTTAAAGCTGGTAAGACTGACCAAGCAAAACGACTGAAAAATAAGATTCGCAAAATGACGAGGAATGCCGCAAAAAACCACTACGCAAATCAGACTGAAAAACTATTAAAGTCTGACCCTAGAAAATGGTATAATGGAGTGAAGAAAATGATGGGGAAGGTTCAGAAGGGACTTGATTTTAACCTTGATGAAAGTGAACAGGAAACGGCAAATAAATTAAATGCTCACCTTGCTGCTATAGTTCAAACTCTCCCTCCCCTCCCCCACGAAGAAATTCCCCAAATCCCACCTGATTTTGATTTCCCTAAAATTAGCCAAGATGAAGTAACTAAAAAATTAAGGAGGCTTAAAAGAACGAGTGTAACACCCGTAGATATTCCCGTTGAGTTGATTAAAGCTTTCCCTGAGAAAATTAGTAGTCCCCTTTCACATATTTTTAATAAAATAACAGAATCAGGTGAGTACCCGTCAGTTTGGAAAAATGGTTATGTGACACCTATTCCGAAAAAAGATTCCCCTAATGATTGTACTGGTGTGCGCCCAATTACTATGACCCCTATTTTTAGTAAAGTTTACGAACAGTTCCTTTCATCATGGTTAAAAGAAACAATTTTGAGACTTGTTGACCCGAAGCAGTTTGGTAACCTGCCAAAAACATCAACAGCACATTACTTAGTTAGCTTGCTAGATAGAATACTTAAGAATTTGGATAATCCAAATATATGGATTAATTTAATAGCTATAGACCTAAAAAAAGCGTTTGATTTAATTAACCACAGCAAGCTCATTGCCAAACTCCTAAATAAATTTAAAATTGAGCCGTTTCTGGTACGAATTGTTGCACAATTTCTGTCAAACCGAACACAACAAACTAAGTACAAAACGATATTTTCAGATATTTTACCTATTTTTTGCGGTGTACCCCAGGGTACTCTGTTGGGACCGCTTCTTTTTTTGGTTATGGTCAATGAGCTCGCACTTTCTTTCGCAGATAGGTGGAAATTCGTGGATGACCTGTCGCTGCTTGAAGTGTGCAGAAGAAATATTAAAAGCAGTGCTAAGGTTATCATCGATGATATCTGTGATGAGGCAGCTATGGATGACATGGTCGTCAACATGGATAAATCGTTGGTGCTAACTATATCATTTTTAAAAAGCATGCCGGACTTTTACCCTCCCCTCCCCACTGCCCAGTGTGTGAAACACATAAAGTTACTGGGAATCCATATTACCCATGACTTAAAATGGATCAAACAAGTGGACAGCATGCTTAAAAAGGGTAATATGGCAATCCGATCCCTAAAATTATTATCCCGTTACGGTGTCCCTACCGAGCACCTTTTAAAAATTTTCTTGTCTTTTATCCGCCCCACTTTAGAATATTGCTGTCAGGTATGGCACTTCGGTTTGACACGGGATCAGTCGAATTCGTTGGAGAGATTGCAATTCCGAGCCCTCCTTGTTACTTCCAAATCGCCAAAGGTGCCATACATTGAGCTTCTTCGGAGTTTCAAGCTGGAATCTTTGGCCCAACGTCGGGAAAAAATGTGCCTCAAATTTGGAGTTAAGACGCTTGAGAATCCTCGTCTGCGAGACATTTTCCCGCCTGAGTTTGAACCTGTTAGGCCTAGACCTGCGCGAATGGTTTCGCAGCCGATTCCTAAGTTACATCCCCTTTCTGCATCTCATGACCGATACAGAAAAAGCTTCGTACCGTCATTCGTCGAAATGTATAACTCATCGTGATTCTCGTATAATTCATCGTAATTCGTGCTTATTTTATAATTGTTTGAATCCTAGTTCTTACATACGTTTAACGTGACGTCATTCGTCGAAATGCATAATTCGTTGTAACTCTTGTTTATGTTATAGTGATTTGAATTTCAGTTCTAATATAAGTGTAATTGTAAATGATCACTTACAGTTTAACGTGACGTCATTCGTCGAAATGCATAATTCGTTGTAACTCTTGTTTATGTTATAGTGATTTGAATTTCAGTTCTAATATAAGTGTAATTGTAAATGATCACTTACAGTGATTCGAATTGTATATAAGTTTATTATTTATGACAAAATTATGACAAAGGTGTTGATGTTATTATGTTTATGACGAAAAATCCAATGTTCGGCTTGCCCGTGAAGGAATTTTAAAAATAAATTGAAATTGAATTGAAATTGAACCGTTTATGAATGGCATGTAGAATAATGTAAAAACAGTATTACCACAATATGTAGAATAGAGAAGATTGCCATCTGCGGCCAACAAGACCTTTGGGGCTTTCTTAGCAAGTGTTGCAAAATGTTTTGTATACATATGTAAAATAAAATTTAATCTAATCTAATCTTTTGAGGGTTTGTTTGGGTGACGTTTCTTTTTCTTCCCTAGAATCAACGGCTGGTTTCGAACTTTCGGTTTCGAATCATTAATAAACCGATTTAGGCGAGAATATGTAAGTAATTCATTCATTTCCAGTAACAAGTTTTGTACCAGACGTCCACGAAAATAGAAAATAGCATCATTGCAATAGGTGTAATAAAGAAGTATTACGGCGTTTGCAGTTGCGGCTTATACGCTATAGAAGGAGTGAAAGATATTGATCCTATTTCTTATGCAGAGCCAATCAAAGTTTGGGTTCTGCCACCATGACGAAAGAAAGGAACATCGCCAGGTTTGCTAAAGGTAGCACCGAGCTTTGTTTTGTGAAATCTGACCTAATAATTTTTTTTCAAAAGAACTTGTTTTACTCTGTACCGACTGCGTCAAAGAACAGTACTCTCCGTGCATTAATTTTAGTAGTTTTGAATTTAATGATCATCAAAATGTTTCAATGCTCATTTTGATTAAAATGGTACTTTATTCTAGAAAGAACACTTTTTTCCGATCTTTATCAGCACGAAAATTTTACCGTTGTGGCAGCCTTGAAAATCGAGAATGAGAAACGTCACGCGAACGATGATTTAAATCCTGTCTCAACCAATCAACAACCTTTACTGGAAACAGCGACGTTTCCTGCTCTTCGCTATTGGCACATGGCGATTCTCATCGGCACGAAGAGTTACTCATCAAGAGTATTTCACCAATGCTTACGTATCGTATCTCTGCGCCACATATTTAATTCGCAACACCGCCTCGCGGAAAGTTGTCAAAATGACTCGGGAAAAGGTACCAGAAAGCAACCTAAAATGTACCACTGACCAACCCTGAAACTTCAATCTGAACAAGGACACGTGTAAGGCGTAAACACCACGTATAGGGCCACTCAGCTTATTACACCTATTTCACCAATGCTTACGCATCGTATGTCTGCGCCACATCTACAGTCGCGGCAGCTCCTCGCGGAAAGTTGTGGACCTGACTCGGGAAAACGAGTTTACGAGTATCATATGACTAACCGTGTAGCGGCCTACCAAGTGACATTACTGATAGGTTTCTTTTCCATTTTCAACCAATCAATGTCGAGGTTTTAAACATTCGGGAGCTATGACATCCTAAGAATGGAGAAACTACCTCAATGATCAAAATGGTGCGAGATTCGGGCCAAGAGCTGAAAAATCAAAGTCTCTCTCACCTTTAATCGCTGCATGCTTTCGAGACGTTCCAGTGACACAGACGCCCCGAAGTCAGTAATTTTGCATACGAGGTCCTTGTTGACTAGAATGTTTGCAGGTTTGATGTCAAGATGTAAAATCTCCATGGAATGCATGTATGACATACCACTCGCAATCTGATGAGCGAAGCTGCAAAACAAAAAAATTGTTTCTTTACTCTGATAACAAGCTTTTAGAGGGAAATGTATCTCCAAAGGATGAGCCTGGTGGGCTGTGAGGGTTACGATGCTTAAAGTTTAACCGAAAAGGGCTAAGACCCGACAGTCTAGTTACAAATCAGGTGTTCACTTAAACAGGATTGACAACCCGACAACATTGCGTTACTCCGTTTCTCCGCTGTCCGCAAATAACGGATTTCAGCGAATGAGCTTAATCTTTCGGATTCTTAGTACCTCTATGCGCCTGTCTAAGTCTCCAGCTAAAAAGGTACGCATTGCTGAACAGTAAGTGCCAACTTATCGTCTTTAATCCTGCAAATGCAGACTTGTTTTCAAATTCAAAATGTCCGCGTCTGGATGGATTGTGGGCTGTCGTGCAAGCATCGCACATTCGGAACGTTATTACTAGAGCCTCTGATGAAAAATATGCAAAATCCCATAGATGGGTCAAAATGTTTCAGCGTGCTGCCTTTTCAGTTAAACTTTAAAGTACGTATTGACACCTGACAGGTTGCATATCTAACGCTTGAACCTAAAATTTAGAATAGCATAACGAAGGGAAATATCAAAAGTTTGACTTCGTATAGTTATGACTTTTACTGTGTAGAGTCTAGCGTGTCATCCGACAAGGCTGCGCTTCATTCAAGGCAGACTTGAGGCGGTCAAATCATTATTCAAGCGTGCATGACAAAGTGATGAATGTATTTTCCTCCTCGAATCCGGGAGCGTAGACTTATCGCATGACGCGCTCGACTACACGCAGTGAAAAGTCATACTATACTATACCCCTTTATTTTCGTTAAGTTATTTTAATTTCCAGATTAAGGGATCACATATGCAACCTATCAGGTGCCAATACATACTTTAAAGTTTAACTGAACAGGCAACTTATTTTTACATATTAGATTCAAATACATTGAATTATTACAACACCTATTGGGGATTTTCATTCTGTCCACAGTAGTCTTCAGTAGGGACGTCGGGAATGTGGACGCTTTCCCATGGTGAATCCGTCCACAATTCGCCCGCGAAAATCACTGCACTAACACTACACAAGACACATCACTAGCTAGCACTAGTTTTTGGTACTGCAGACTGCAGACACTTCTTTGTTTATTTGATACACAATGTATTTACTCGTTTGCTGCTGGTATTGTTGCCAAATGTTCCAGGCACCATAGAGATATCACAAAAACGGGAAGAGCGGCAAGCACAATGGGATAATCGATTATTTGGAAATATCAGAAAAACAAACTAACGCTTTTTCATCGGGTTTTCAAGATTATTTAAGCGAACAAGTGATGGGTAACTAGACTGTCGTATCCTAGCCCTTTTCGGTTAAACTTTAATGGGGTCTTCGGTACCATCCTTTATGCCGAGGCAACGCTGGTCTGAGATAACGAGCGTGTTCCATCCTACTTACCGTAGTTACTATGCATGACGTCACGAATTAGGGCTTCATGGATTCAAGGCTGGAACACATTTGTCTATTTTCGTCAAAATCACTCCACGGGGTAAACAACTATTTACTATTAATTACTGTTTCGAGAAGGTTGAAACGGTTAGCGTAGTAACTTTTCGTGAGGTTGGAACGGAAATAGTAACTAATAGTTACTACTGTTAGAAGGGTAGAACACGCTCAACATACCGGGGTTGTAAGGGGCTGATAAGAGCAAAACAGCTTCTTCCACATAAATCCCAATTTTCTTTTCATTAGGAATGTATTGGATGGACTCGCTGTAGAAGCGTCAATTCACGACGCTTCTACAGCGAGCCTCCCCACCTGCCAACAAAAGAGTTTAGCAGTCGGAGACAACCACATCTGTTAGTCTTAAATAGACTGAAAAATGAGCGTTTTTTCGGGACCTTCGGCTAGACCCTAGCTCTCAAAGGGCTCTCTCCCTTTTGCAGGGTTGTAAAGCTTGGTGCCCACAGGTCGCGAATCCTCCTAGTGACGCCGCAATCGCCCGGGCGAATGCAAATCCCCGTTCGGTGGGTTCTAGGGTTCCCATCACTCTCACTCTCTACCAGGAGCAGAGGGCAGCCAAAGGGGTTAATAATAATAATAATAATATAACTGCAGTAAAAAAGGCTTTCGCCTCTGTTAATTTCTCGAGACACTGTGGACACTAAATTCAATTTCAGCCAGGTGTCGATCCACGCCTGCTTTAAACTGATTGATATTTTCGGCATTTACGACATTTCGGGGAGATTATTCCAGTATTCCACTATCCGGTTTTCGAAGCTCCATTTTCCGATGTCTTTTCGGAATTTCTCACCACGAATTTTCAAGCTGTGTACTCTGAGACCGTTGTGATTGAAAGTGAGGAAATCATCAGGCCTTATTTTATCATAGTAAGGCTTATGTTATCATAGTAGGCCTTATGTTATCATAGATCAGTAAGACATTGGCCGGTAGAAAAAATAGTAAAGGAATACTGTACCCCGCCACTGCTCTTCTGAGCTACAAAGTGGGATTGCTCCCAAAGTCTCTCTACCGCTTATTCCTCAAAAGAGACTGATGAGGGAGTCTTAAACTGTTCCCGAAATTTGCTCTCCTAAGTGTCTCGACCGCTTATTCCTCGAAAGAGACTGATGAGGGGGTCGTAAAATGTCCCCGAAATTTGCGCATGCCCGTCACTGAGTGAGAGGCATTCGTCACAAAAAAATATTTCACGAATAGATAAGGCACGGACTATACTTACTCGACACACATCAGCAAACCCAATGTGTCTGAGGGATCTTCTATAATTTTTTGGAGGGTTCTTCCGGCATGCTCCATAATAATGAGCGACAGACCGCGGTCCACTTTCTGATCTATCCGCAATATCTTAACGACGTTCCGGTGACTCAGATATAAGGCGTTTAGCTCTCCATCGAGGCTTGTTGTTGGAGACTTGGGCTCCGTGTCTGGGCGGACGATGACCTTCACGGCTACTTCTTTTCCTGTAAGAAAAAAAAAATATATTTCTTACTCCAAACTTGCGGGACGCTTTCTCTGGAGAACCCCAACGGACGAGCTGTGGAAACCTCACAGCCAGAGAGATTTACCCGACGAAAATTGATATTCCCCCAACGTGATCAAAGAAAGTACAAACAAAACAAGAGCTACGAGCTCATATGGCACTTGTTAGGAGTAGGCAGTACAAGAAAGTAGATGAGAACGTCACAAAATACACCCGCCATCCGAAAATGCGGTTCGGAAATAGAAATAGGATATTTAGTTTCACTCACTTCTGAGCAGTTCCGGCATCGTCTCGATTATCTGTAGCAAATGCACATGACTGACTCGTTTGATCACTAGACGTGCTCACGATTTCTGGTACTCCCTCCATCTCCCCCTACCGTGGCTGAATCTGGTTCGGACTAAAAAAGGGATCATCTAAAGCATCTTCTTTTATACCATACCTATCTATCAAGTTTCACTCGAATCTGAGCATTTTTGGAAAATTCGGGTACCCCCCCCCCCCTCACCAACGTTGTCGGATCCGGTTCTGGCCCAAAATGTGTCATCTAGGTTGTATGCTCTCTCTATGTTCCATGTTTCATTTAAACTGATGCACTCGTTTGACCCCTATGCGAGCCTCAAAATTTCCGTCGATCAGGACAGGCCGAACAGGACTTGAAAACATAAACGTCGTATCTCTTAATTCCCTCTTCCTGTCCATCAAGTAATACTGAAACTGGAGCATAGCGTATCTGCAAGTTTCCAGTCCCCCCCCCCCCCACCTTGGCCGAATCCGGACCAGACGCTAAATAACAAATCTAGGCCACATAAACTCGAGACTGTCGAATTTGCATCTCATTCGGTCCATACATTTGGTTTTGTGCATGTCAAAAGCCCCCCCCCCCCACACCAAAAAAAAAAATCCCCCAACCGTGGTCGCATATAGTTCGAACGCACATGTCGACACCATCGATTCTTATCACCCATTACGTTTCACTCGAATCAGACCACTCGTTTGCACTTTACGGAAGTAAATTTCCATATTTCTCTTCCCTTGCTCCCCAAAAATACTCGGATCTAGGAACTTAAGTTTCCGGGGATATGAATGAATGAATGAATCACATCGGGCAAAAGTAAGGAGTATTCTTTAACCTATTTTTTCCAATAAACCTTCTTTTCTCCCCAATAGCTAATCCTCCCCCCCCCCTTAAACTCCCCATCCACTTTAAATCTACTCCCGACAACCCAGCTTTAAAATAAATTTCCTCCCCCAAGCATCTTTTGCCTTTGCATAGAACCGTAGAGACACCGACTCAGCCTTCCGACACTGCCAATCCTAAATTTCCTGATCACGAAGGATTTACTCCACCTTCCGCGACACTTCACCATACTGTAAAGAAGTTCCAACGCCACCATTCCATGATTCAGACAGGCCACATCTGTTAAGAATGTTCTTAATTTGATGAGGCCAAGATCGCTTGTGTTCATAGCACAGCGCCTCCAGGTAGGCTGCTTAACGCAACCTCACTCGCGGTAATGAAATAATTTTCTCCCAGAAACTTAGGATAGTAACCAATCTATTATACCTAAGCGAAAACAAACCTAGATCGCCTTTCAATACAATACTACTAAGAGACTCACTAACCCTTCATATCCTTCTAAGTGTCAGGTTCTTAAGTCGGTTTGCTAATATGTCTACTTTTCGTTGTCTTAGTAAATCTGAAATTATTCTAACTCGCGACCACCGGAATTCCAGGAAACCCCTCCTACTCCCCCCTCAGAGCCCCGAAACCACCTGGCTCCGTCATTTTCTTATCTAGGCCTAATGATTGTTCTCTCCATTAAGTTCCGTCCCAATCCCTCTGCTTTAAGCGTTTCTTGAGTTTTCCGGTCCGATCACAGGTATCAGGCCCGATCCGGACTTGACAATGAACATCCGATGCGATAGCTCTTTCCACCAGACAAGTTTCATTCAAATCCGATCACCCGTTCAAAAGTTATGCACGCCACTAGATTCCGGACTCCCCATCCATCCACTCCCCACGATGGTCGGATCGAGGAAACGGCTGTTCTCAAGTCAATCTGTTCGGATCCCTGACATACCTGCCAAGTTTCATCGCCCTAGCACATCAGGGAGTATGCCAAACTCGTGGGATCGCCCCCAACTCCCCACAGTGCCCGGATCCGATCCGGTTATGTCAATGACG
This sequence comes from Branchinecta lynchi, assembly GCA_023053575.1. Taxonomy (NCBI): domain Eukaryota; kingdom Metazoa; phylum Arthropoda; class Branchiopoda; order Anostraca; family Branchinectidae; genus Branchinecta; species Branchinecta lynchi. Next base: position 15,957,015 of record JAKZAP010000007.1, read on the forward strand.
TATCTAGGACCTGTGCTTGTTCTTCCCACCAAGTTTCATCCCGATCCCTCCATTCTAAGCGTTTCTCAAGAATTCCGGTTCCCTCCTCCAACTCCCCCCAGTGTCATCGGATCCGGTCCGGATTTATAGTGGGACGTCTGATGGTCGGATCGGGGAAGTGACTATTTCCTATTTAGCACCGAACTCGTGGGATCACTAGAAGTTCGGATTTCTCACCCCCCCCCCCCCCCAAACTCCCCCAAAGTGCGCGGATCCGTTCCGAATATATCAGTCACGTATCTAGGACTTGTGCTTGTTCGTTCCACCAAGTTTCATCCGGATCTCTCCACTCTAAGTATTTTCCAAGATTTTTGGTTTCACCCTCCAACTCCCCCTGATGTCACCGGATCCGGTCTGGATTTAAAATGGAGCGTCTGAGACACGAGGTCCTTCCATATATCAAGTTTCATTAAGATCCGATCACCCGTTCGAAACTAAAAATATCTCATTTTTTATAATTTTTCCGGATTCCCCCTCCCTCCACTCCCCTCCAGATGGTCGGATCAGGGAAGCGACTATTTCTATTTAATCTGATCCAGTCCCTGATATGTCTGCCAAGTTTCATCGTCCTAACCTATCTGAAATTGCCCGAGCTAGCAAAACCGGGACCGACTGACGGACAGAAATTACAATCGCTATATGGCACTTGGCCGAAGGGCAAGTGCCATAATAATTTAAAACTGTGCTACTCTGAGACCGCATTATATGCGTTAGCTTCCGAACCTTTAAGTTGCTGGAAAAGTATTTCCAACAGTTTCTTGATCATTGACCAATCCCAGTTTAGAAACAAAGTTTTGTGATAAATGAATTCTTGAAGGTTACAAAGTTTTACCACAAAAATAAGTCTCACATCCTATTTGTCGGTTTTTGCACCTTCGAGTCAAAGCCTGGCTTCCTAGTGGTCAGTACTGCAGTTTATTGACTCAGATCTCTCTCTCTCTCTCAGATCCCCTTTCGTTGGGTAGGGTGCAGTCCTTTTACTGCAGTTTGGTGGTCGTCATGTGGTCCCTGCCATAAGCGTGATGATGTGAGTGTAGCAGTAAAGCTTCGGTAGCTCATGCATGCTCAGCACAAAGGTGCTCAGCACCCAAATGATTACGCAGAACGGGAAATCTCCGCTTCGTGGATTGAAATTGGAGATCCTGGGTCCCACGGAAACTGATCAGACCCCGATCGACGTACAAAGTTACTTTTTACTAAGGGTCCATACAGGGCCGTATCCAGGAATTTATTTCGGGGAGGGGGGGGGGGGGGGCGTTGCCTGCGGGTCGGACAAAAAAGTACGAAAATGCATAGATCAGAGGGAAAAGCCTATTAAAACGATTATTTTTGTATGTTTCGGGGGGGGGGGGTTAGGGGGTTGAATGATTTGCCTTGGGTCCATGATTTGATGTCCACTGATTTGCCGATGTATCTTGAAGGGCGAACACCTCAACAGAACGAGAGCCTAGGCGGAGGGGGGTGGGTGACGAAAACTTGAAGAGGTGAGAAGCTTAACCCGGAGGACAGTCAAGAATCATTCTCTGAGCTAACGTTCTAAGCTCATCTGCAATAACCCGGTATGGTAGGTTGAGAGCAAGAAAAGCAAACTTGCCGTGATACTTCCCGGAAAACACAGTCCCAAAAGCTCCTGTCCCTAGAACTGAGGCGGCGTCAGTCGGCACTCTCCCATTGGCTAAAATCGCAGCTCTGTCCGGCGTGTCGACCTTTAACGACTTGACGCGACAAAGTCTCGGAGACTTTAAAGCTTCATTACCGAAACTGTCAGAAAGAAGACGTAGTTCTGTTGGGGTCGTTGGGTAGCGGTCCGGGTTGCAATCGGGTATATTCAAACGGTTTCGGTCGGATCTGGTCCTGTTCGCTTGTCCGGGGGTGAAATAATTGTTCACTGGGCTCAGAGGACTTCGACAACCATCTCGGGGTGATAAACTTCGAAGTTTGCGACGTCTGAAAGAAATCCGGATCGGTATTGAAAGGCTTGACGTAAAATATTGTATTTATGTTTGCTGCGTTATAATATAAGTAAATAGCCTGCGACTAATCACTGCTTTCCACTTGTAAACTAGAGACTCAGCCAGGTCCGGTACCAAGAATTTCGGGGGGGGGGGGGGGGGTCTACCCGCGGGTTGAACCTTATCCAGGACATAAACATGGATCAGCGGGGGCCTATAAGAAACGGTTATTTGACAGTGGAACACGGATACGCCATTTTCCAGCTTGGGTGGCTTGAACCTAAAGAGAATCTAATAAAATGTAGCTGACGTATCCGTTTTGCACTGTCAAATATGATTCGCAGTCCGCTTGGGCTGAAGGAATATCTAAAAGGTTATTTTTGTATATTTCGGGGGGGGGGGGGTCGAACCATCGGGGTACGATCCTGGGTTCTGCCAATACACGAAAATCGAATTCACCGTATGAAAGTGGGAATAAGAAGAGATGAAAAGGCTATGGAAGTAGACTGATTTTCATTATCTGATCTGTATTTATCACAAAATGGATGCCATAGCCTTGGAGGGATTACAAAGAAGGGCCACTAAGATCTCCCCGAAATTAGAAAATCGGGCGATCGGGTGAGGGTACTGAAGCTTTCCAGACTCTCATATCGACGTAAACATGGCGACGTCCTGGTGGTAAAAAAGTTCTTAGACTCCAACATTATCCCAGGGTTATTCGAGAGCTCCCAATCGAAGTCGACGAGAGGCCATTCCAAAAAGCTCCAACTGACCAGCTGTAAACGACGAGAGCGACACAGTTTTTTCTCTGTACGGAGTGTCGACAACATCTGCCAACCAAGGAATACCGGCTACACTAGTGCCAGTGAGCCGATGTAACAACAACAATCTAACAATCAAGCCGCCAAGCAGCGAGAGACTCTACGAGAGGATCACCATCTTATCTCGCTGGAAGTGCGATTAAGGTAATTTCAGGTAATCTGTACGACGCGTCTATTGTGGGACTTTTTTTCGTTACGTAAAATTATTATATTAAAGTTACCCCTGTCATTCCGGGTAGCGACTCGCAACCTTAAATTATTTGACTTGCTAATGCCTGACTTTTATTCCTTTTCTAGCTTTTAGCTATTCGGATTAAACTTGATTGATTGATTAACAAGGCTCAAGCTAAGCAAGAAAATAACAACGCACGCCAGCTTTTGCCGGAGGGGGCGAAGCCAGGACAGCACTTACTAACCAGTGTGCCCAAGATAAAAATGCTCTGAGCTCTGCATCCGATTTTTTTTTTCTTGCTTCTCACAAAAATTCAACTACTTCCCATAGAAGTTTTGAAAAATCCAAAAATCCAAAACTATAGCCCATTACTATTCAACTGGCAGTATTTTAAAATATTTGCATACTTTAAAAAGAGGCTAGGCTTTCAACAAATAACGCACGGTTTTGGCTGTTTAAGCCTTTTCTGAGACCCGTTGACTTAAGGCGAAAACAGGGGAAAAGTTTACATAACCGGTTTTTCTGTGGAAAAACTTCTCGCAGACAACCGTCGACAGCATGATACACATCGGAGGTAGCAAAACACGGCAAGTGCGAAAATCAGCGTGGTTTTGTTAGAGGGGTTAGAATGTACCGTACGATTGGGGTCTCCGGGTTTAGAAATATATGGAGTGATCATGGAAGTAGGTTGCGTTAGTATTACAGGTAAGACAGGTCCTTTAAATCAAACAGAGAATAGGCTTCTAGGAAAAGCGCTGCGAAAACAATTTTGAAAACATTTATGATCAGAGCCTCCTTTTGGGATCCCTCATGAAAGTTAGGGCAAGCATTGGTGTCACACATACGACTGTGTCCACGATCTGTTACGGAGTGAGATGTTTTAATGCAAATTCGTACATTTGGCAAACTGGAGTTCTCAGATAGACTTGTACCTCAAAGTTAGAGTTGTAGAGAGGGTTGTTGACGGGAAAGTATTCCTTGGCTTTCATTGGCGCTTCTTGTTTTTTTTTTTTTTTTAGCAAACTTGTGGCGATGGATTTTTTCATATCAGCTTGTTTAGGAAGTTGAAACTGAAACTTTACGCATAGTGCGTGCGATAATAATAACTGTATTTAAAAGCCCAGGGGCCATATCATTACTTCTATTTCAAAGCTTATGCCTTAAACCCACGATCATGCTCTCGGTATGGAATTCCTGCCCGGATTTTTCCAATGAAAGTTGAGATTTTTTCAACTTGATGAAATTTGCTGGAAATCCGGCCTGAAAATCCTGATCGTGTGTTCGCACTGCTCTTTGACTTAAAAGATTTTACCAGGAGATAATTTTTGTGCACAAATTTACCGACAAAAAATGTCGGTACACTTTGCGCCGCCATAGGCCATAGGCCGCATATTGGTAGAACGGTGCTGACCAGAGCAAAATAACTCTAGGTGCTGACAGATTCCGTCTCAGATCATATTGTAGGAAACTTATAACGGGAAACAGAATCACCGGTTCAAGCGCAATTAGGAATTCCTACATGGAAACAGAATGAAAAATAACCACAGCAATACACAAAATTCTTACCTCGCATGATTTGCAATCATAATATCTTCCATCCTTTTATATCACTATATTATTATTCTCACTATCACTCTATTACTATCTCCCTCCAATTCTTGTGACACACTGACCCACTTACGTTACTCCCAACTACATTTCAACTGGGTCAGTAAACTCAGATACGACCTCAAATCATTATATGACCTCACAGTTCATTTGACGGATCTCAAAAGGGTTGATTCACGGAGGTCGCGAACTGAACGCGTCAGCGGCGTCAGGTCAGATAACTGGAGTAACCTCGCGTAACGCGTTCGGAGGTCTTTCACACTGCCGAGTGAGAAAGAAGCGTGTGAATTTCTTGGCTCGTAAGTTTTCGTGGCAATGGGAGGGGGGAGCTCAAAATTTAAGGGAACAAAATATGCACTTATAAAAAGAGAGTTTCGGAGACAGATTCTAGTAGGATACATTATCATCTTTAACCATCCCATTATCAAGAAACAATATTCGTAAGTAGTGATTACAGGGGCTGTTCGAAGGGTGGGCTCCCCCTCCCCCCACCCTATGCTCCAAAGAATCTACTCTCAGTGGTCTGTATGACAGTCGTATGTTTTGAGCTTTTCAGAATGACATACAGGCAGTTATCGAATGTGAATTTCACCCACAAATCGCATTTTTTAGTCCTATGGCTACTAAGAAATTTGTATTCGTATGTTTTCAGATTCACAGTTGCGTGAGTTTTGAAGAGACAGTCGTAAGTTTTGACCTTGCCAGAAAGGCAGACAAAGCAGTTAGCTAATCGTGAACTTCGCCTTCAAATGACCTGTTTCTGGTCGTACCATACTCCATAGAGATTTTAGTAGTATGTTTTAAGATTGTCAGATTCACAGTTTTGTATTCTCAGTTTGTCAGAATCACAGTCATATGGAACTTGCCAGAATGACATCAACCGCGAATTTTCCCTGAAAAAGACCCGTTTGTTGTCGTCGTATTTTACAAAGAGATTTTCTAGTCGTATATTAGAGACAGCGTAAATTTTTAGCTAGCCATATGAGACAGTTAGGTGAATTCCGACATCAATTGACCTATGTAATGGTCGTACAGAGATTTTCTATAAGTAATTACGTTACGAAATATCGTCTTTTGAGCTTGTTAGAATGACAGTCGAACTTGTCAGAGTGACACAAATGCCATTACCAAAGCGTGGTTTTCACTCTGTGGCGCTGAAAACAAGGCTGATTTTCAAAAATTTTCGCATGCGGTGCTACGTTTCAACATTATCCTATCTGGTTTTGTGCAAAAATCTCTTTATCCTTAAAAGAAACAGTTTTTTTTTAAATGGCTTGCGGAGTAAGGTTTGCACATAAACAGGGCTTATAACAACTGTATGGCGGGCCTGATGACTGCACTATTTTTTTGTAGTCTAAATTCGAAGTGGATGCACTACCACGTACCAACTTCCGGGAAAATATCCCGCTCCGTTAGCGAGTTATCGAGGAAAGGACAGATATGTGATATAGTAGGCAGCCTTTAAAATGTTTCGCAGAACTTTACCTGCGTCATCTTTCATGGTCGCCTACTCGCTATCTGGTTGAACGGCCCGTAATTTAGGTGAGGTCTTACTTCCTAAGATTTCAGCCACCTTAAAAGCTAGAAATGTCAGAAAAAGCTTGGATTACAAACTAATCGCCTGCGGTGCTGAGTTTATATCTGTCTTGGGTACATTCGGTAAAAGCTGCTCCTTGGGAACTGAGCCACGTTAAAGCAAGAGTTTATGAGGGAAGTAGTATAATAAAGGCCGATTTAACAAATTTTGCCTGCGCCTCTTTCGTAAGTCCTACCCTATTTCTATTTAGTTGGAGTGTGCATCTTTATGTGCGGTTTTAAGCTTTAGATTTGGGGTCGAAGCAAAATAAAAGGTAGAAGTTGTAAAGCAGTAGTTAAATTTTGCTCGGACTGAAAAAATTTCGCCTGCGGTGCTCACTTCAGTTTGTCTTGAACAGATATGTCAGAAGCTCGTGCCGAGGCTTGTCTTTTCTCCAGCGATATTTAACATGAACGAAATCGTCTAATTCCTGTTACTTATTTGTTCATTATTTATTGCTACAATGACATTTTCCGCAACGTTTTAGAGCTTACATAACGTTTATAATTCTTGAGCCTGCTGGTGCTGTGTTTTTAGCCAGTCTTTTATTTTGAAGTCCTCACCCTCCATGCCCAAGCTCTTCGAACCGCCCCTGAGTGAAAGACAGAAGTGCTCCTCTGTCGGGATTTGAACCCAGGATCTTTAGCTTTCAAATTTCATTTCTTACGGATATTTCGATTGTCTCCTTTCATTTTATTTCTATTCTTGCTCGAAGCGGGTTGCTATGCAAGAGAAGAAGGTTTCATGCCTTAAATCTTGGCTAGTATTAATGGTGACCCACAAGAGAGCATAGGTTTGTATCAAGCAGAATCTGCATATTGGATCAGGATTTGTGCAGTGCAAATCCTTATAGCTCAACTCTTATTAGAAATGATCTTTTCCCTATGAAAGGGATCCGAAAAAACGCTTTTCAAAAATACCATTACTTTTCACCTGAAACTAGCGATTTTCTTGTTAGCGCTTGTCAACACTATCCAGCCTTCCTGGTCTCCGACGCGGCGGCTGGGAGCAAAAGCTTTGAAAACTGAACATGCTGTGGTTAAAAAGTTGGAAGACTAAGCAAATAAAAGAATGAAAAAACAGAAGATTATCATATCCTTATGTGTGAATGAGTTGTTAGGGGACATTGAATATTTCGACAAGCTTTCCGTTGTATGACGGGCAAAACTCGGCAAGGCCGAAAAAGTGCTAAAAATTCGTAGGCAGAAAACGAAACAATGGAAAAAGGTGGGGATTTTAGAAGCTTACAATTCCACAAGGGAGCTAGGTATAGAATAAAAGGCAGAATAAGCAAGACAGGTCCAAGAATAAGCAAGACAGGTCCTTTAAGAATGTCTTATTGCTGCACAGTTCGACTACTTTTCTTCATTATCGTCTAATTAAAATAAAAATAACCTACCTAAAAAAACTACTACTTATACCAGGTTTTGACACAGGTCCAGGTTTCAATACGGACTTTCAGTCCGATCAGGAACGCTACTCTAAATTGACACCTGAAACTCTTCGACAAAGGTAGGGTTTGTGATGTAAATGTTATCAGTATCTGTTAATAATTAACAGTATTAGCTTGACATACCTTTTGTTTATATACAGTCTTATCAATTATCTAGGCTGAACTTTCCTTACTCTTCAGTTTCCAATTTTGTTTGGTGGTTTTCGAGTTTTGTCGTCAACTTGGAGTAGCATTTCCAGTCGTAATTAATCCATTATAGGAGCGCTAAATTGTTAACGAGCGAATTACGCAAATTATCCGAGTTATGAAAACAGACAAGTAGATCAAAAATTGGTAGTGCACACAGAAGACGTGTTATATTAAAAAGAAACTCAGATGATTTTGAAGGACTCAAGGATCTTACACATTAGCTGGAAAGAAATATTCGAGAATTTTCAACACTAATTGTTATTTTAATTACAAAATCGAAACAAAACTAATACTTGAAAAATCACATAGTTAACCACAGAAAACGAATTCTACGCAATGCGCAAAAGGTACGAAAATAAATCTGGTGGCCTTTTAAATCCAGTTAAGGAGCCTGGCGGCAAACGCGCTAGTTGTACCCAAAAGAGTGATCAAGCCAGCATAGCCAAAAGCTCCACGCATGCGGTTTTTGGGATCTAGAAGAAAGAAAAAATTACTGAATAACCATCCAACGGATCCAGACAAGGTCCCGTCATATTTATTATACTGATCTTCTCTACTCAGGAGCGTCACTAGCCTTTTACCTGGGGGGGGGGGGGGGGGGGCGTCCGGTTTGTGCCGACGGTCTTTTTCCTACCAGCACAGAATAGAACCGGTGTAGGCATCAGTTGACATTATTCCTCTAATGTAATTTCGTATATTAAAGTGTTCACATATTCGGCTTTTGCTAAAAACCGAAGCTGCCAACGACTGTACCCATAAAAAGTTTTTTTAATCTCCTTTTTCTGGAAACATTTTCTATACCGACCATATATTTTTTTGGCCTTTTAACGTGTTTAAAAACGTAGGCGAAATTTCTGTAAAATTAATTGTGGTGTATCAATTGTGGTTATTCCTTTAACATAGTTTCGTCTATTAAAGTTCACATATTCGGCTTTTCATTTCAGCTTTCGCTAAAAAGCGAAGCTTCCAGCGACTGTACCCAGAACAAGTTAAAGTAAGCGCCGACGGCGAATATTTGTAATCTGCCTTTCTTGCGGAAACATTTTGCTATACCTACTATACATGTTCTAGCTTTTGACGTATTTCAAACCCCCAAGAATGTCAACCTAAAACGCCAACTAAATGAAACACCGATCTTTCAAGTAGAGAATACTACAAAATGCGCCGCAGGCGAAATTTTGTGTAAAACTAATTTTAATTTACATCTTCTATGTTTTGTCCGACTGGACTGTACAGAAGTTCATTTCTGACGTGTAAAAATGACGAGACTTAAAACTTTCGGGATACGCCCGATAAACATTTACAAAATTTGATTTCTTACGTGTAAAAAGAAAACGATGTGCCGACAAGAATACCGACACCCGAAATAACCATACAGCATTTGATTTCTTCAGTGTTTTACTTGACTGGACTGTACAGAAGTTAATTTCTGACGCTTTGTGCCGACGAGACTTGAACTTCCCGGGTGCACCCGATAAAGTTTTAATGAAAGTTGATCGGTAGAACAAAGAAATAGTACTTATAAAGAACAGTATATTGCAAGTAGTTGTTCAAACATTTTCTTTCAGTTACAAACAAGCACAAATATGACTTCCAGCATATCAATCTTGCTCGGAGCGTCGGCACAAATATACTTTTGTGGGAGATGAACGGCCTTCCAGCTTATCTTGAAAAAGGTTAGTCCGCTATATGCTATATTCACGTCATCTACGATGCTCTGGCAGCGATATTCCGGCCCTTCTTGGCCAGGGTCCTCGTCAGGCTGTCGACCGTCACGGACAATGTTTGGCAAGAAACGAACCTGCAATATTTGCATGGTTCGTTTCTCCCCCAACGCTGACTTGGGAGAGAGGCCTGTGATCTCTGTTGATTAAAAAAAATAAACGACTATTGCAAACGCTAGAATGCTTCCAATTTACCTCCTTTAAAAGAAGAGGCCCATCCGCTCCGAACGCTGTTTGGGTTAGGGGACGGTCTAATCGGATGTACTACCTGTACTCAGGTGCGTCACGGCTGGGGGGGGGGGGACGCCCCCCCCAATGCTGTCGGCCGGTCGGTAAAAAATAACCGAGCCGGCGCGAAGCGCCGCGATTTTTCGTCAAAGCAGTTGATTTTTTTCATGAAAACAGTCGGTTTTTCTGAACATTGGTCGATTTTTCGTCAAAATAGTAGATTTTTCTGAAAATCAGTGGATTTTCATGAAAATCAGTCGATTCTTATCAAAAACGTCATTTTTGTTGTTGAAAACCGTCGTTTTTTCTGCAGAAAACGTCGGTAAAAATTACCAGCCAGTCGGTAAACCCCTCGTCCCCCCTCCCCAAACATTTTGGCTAGTAACGGCTCTGCCTATACAGTACATATACTGAAATAGTTAAAACAAAGTACAAACCTCCGGTGTAGTAACCCTTAGCGTAGGCAATCCTTCCAGCGATCCAAACTGCTCCAGCGGCAGCGCTGATGAGTGGATACTGAAGGCCACCGATCATAAGCATAAATAGGAACTGGGGGTAGTTCTCAAGTCTGAAAAAAGACGGACTTTAGATTCTACTGTCAGGGTTGAATGTTGCATTTGTTCTCTCTCTCGCTTGGCTAAAGGGCCGGGGCTTCTCCTTTCTTGCACAAATAGGGAACTGGACCCACTAACCGGAAAAGGATTGACTTGTTATTAATCGGCGGAACACGAGGATTCCCACGCTGTTATTAATATCGCTCCGTAGAAGCAAAAAAAACGGCGGAAAATACTAAGATCTTACGTATTCTGGTGTGCTCTCTGATAACAGTTAAACAGCTCGTTTTCTGTGCTGTACATAACTGGGTAGTGAATCTTGTGCTTTTTTCGCATCATGCCAACCTGAAAAGAAGACACAACTGAGACTTTCGCGCCGCCTAGCGGCACCTCATGCACAATTCCCGGAAATACTGTGCGCGGAACCTGCATCATTACATCGTACATTATCTGACTGCAAAGCCGTATGCCATATTGCATAGGATAGTAAAGGAGCTTTCTTCCGCTTACAATTTTATTATGGGACAATAATCGTGAATTTCCATAAGATACGACAGTGCTGGACAGAGCTGGTGGACTCGGACTCTGGACTCTTCTAGAGACGGTCTCTAGATGCCTTTTTCAAGGACTCGGACTCGTCTTTCACGCAGCTGTCCGTCCGCCAGAGCTGTGGACTCGGACTCTGGACTCGTCTCGAGACGCCTTTTTCAAGGACTCGGACTTGTCTCGGACTCGTTTTTGCTGGACTCGCAGCAGCTCTGCTACTGGATTATGCCCTTGAATAAGCCTACATCGAATCAGACGAAGATTCGTGATTTTTAGCCTATACTACAGGTACGTGCCTTGGGGCCATTTCTGGGATCCCAAAACGTAAGTGACGGGATACCTATAACTTCGTAAAAGTTGCCCGCGTGTTCGTCTGTCAGCACTATAGCTCTTATGTCTTACGAAAAATCGCGGAGCTTCGCGCCCACTTAGTTATTTTCTATCGACTGGCTGATAACATTGGGGGAGGGGGGGGGGGACCAGAAATTTCGTAGAAGTAAAACTTTAAACTCAAGTTGATTAAAGGTCCGACATAGGGGTACGTAGACATGCTGAATTTGTGAACTTTCTTTTTTCGCCTGACAAGTAGTTTACCGAAAACAGGAAAATTGGTAAAAGTTAAAGTATTAGCTGAAGTTAATTAGAGACTAAACGTTCCTCGATTAAAGCGTGGAGACTGAGGTAAGAATACGGCAAAAGATTCTTAGAAACTATTTGCATAAATAAGAAGAATATTAAAAATGTCAGATCGTCAGTGTGGTATTCGCAACGTCTATTACCGTCTGACATCAACAAGGTCTGATCTTTGATTCCTTAGCAATGAAAATCGACCTCGTCAGACGGGATACCAGAAAAATTCACGTTTGTTGTCTTGCTTAAATTTTACTGTTCAGTTTTGGAGCCGGTCTTGTCGAGCTGTCCATCGCTGCCACGCATTGAGTCAAGCAACATTCTTCAAAATATTCAGAAGAAAGAAAACCTTATAAAATCTATTTTTCAACCGATCTTAATGATTTTTATGTCGAACAATATCTTCACAGCGGATAGAAGAAAAGAATATTATTACTTTTTACCGATATACTGATGATTTGTATGTCGCTTAGCTTTTTTTTACCATTCGCGTGGCGGTTAGATCCTCTTGGCAACTCCTGTATCTCGGGAACGGCTTCTCCCAGGGCTCTGGAAAATTTACAGTAGATGCAGGAGCTAAGACCCATAACCCTAGTAGGTACCATTAACTCATTTTCACAAGATTGTCGCTTGGCCACTTAAAGCACAACTCTTACCAGAAATGATCTTTTCCCTGTGAAGTGAATCAGAAAAAAATGTTTTTCAAAATACCATTGCTTTCCACCTAAAACTGGCGATTCTCTTGTTAGCGGTTGTCAAATATGTCCAGCCTTCCTGCTCTCCGACGCGGCGGCTGGGCGCGAAACCTTTGAAAACTGAATGTATCTTGGTTAACAAGACCAAAGGTTTCGATGGGATCCCAAAAATTCAATATCTGATCCAGACAACCGGGTCTTGTCTTAGCCAGATCCAGTCTTCGCCAGACTCCTTGAACATTTTTACAATTAAAATTCAGAAACAGATTAAGGCCAAATAGATAATCACCTGAGAAAACCAAGTTCAGATTTGGATTCAGCATGTGTGTTTACCCCTATAAGTCATATCTGTTTTGACGAAAACTTCCTGCCACTTCTGCCAATTTCCCGGTTCCGGCCGAACTCCAGAACTACTTGTCCGGCGAAAAAAGAAAGCTCAAACACGAAATCAGGGTATCTTCTTTCCCCAGTAATGAACATCTAATCAACTTCAAATAGAAATTTAGCTTTTAACAAATTTTCCGATTCCAGCCGGATTCCGGTCGAACTATATGTCCGGGTAAAATATGATTGTCATACAGTGACTCAGCATCTCTTCTTACCCCTAAATCGCTTATCTAATCAACTAGAAATAAAACTTTGACTTACAACAGATTTCCGGTTTTGGCCGGATTCCGGACGAACTACATGTCCTGGTAGAAAATTGTTTTCACATAAGTGTTCAGCATGTCTTCTTGCTCTAAATCGAACATCTAATCAACTCCAAATAAAACTTTTAATTTTGACAAACTTTCCGGTTTGGGCCGGATTCCGGTCGAAATACTTGTCCGTCGAGAAAAATAGTTTTCACCATCGTCTTCAGCATGTCTTCCTACCTCTAAATCGAACATCTAATCAACTTCAAATAAAACTTTTATTTTCAACAAACTTTCCGGTTTGGGCCGGATTCCGGGCGAAATACTTGTCCGTCGAATAGTTTTCACCATCGTCTTCAGCATGTCTTCCTACCTCTAAATCGAACATCTAATCAATTTCAAATAAAACTTTTACTTTCAACAAACTTTCCGGTTTGGGCCGGATTCCGGGCGAAATACTTGTCCGTCGAGAAAATAATTTTCACCATCGTCTTCAGCATGTCTTCCTACCCTTAAATCGAACATCTAATCAACTTCAAATAAAACTTTTACTTTCAACAAACTTTCCGGTTTTGGCCGGATTCCGGGCGAACTACTTGTCCGATGACAAAATAGTTTTCACCATCGTGTTCAGCATGTCTTCTTACCCATAATCGACTATCACATTAGCTGTTTCAAAATATTTTGTTTGTCCCTTAATTTGAATCCCCTCCCCACCCCTAAATGTAGAGCTACAAAGCCCATCTACGAACTTGACTGGTCCGACGACCCATCGAACCCTCACACCAAGTTTCATCAAAATATCTCGTTCCCTTCGAGAGTTATCGTGCTTACAGACGGACGGACGGACGGACAGACGGACAACTTTTGCGATGTCATAGGTATCCCTCCACTTACGTTTTCAGGGTGGGGAATGTGGTCCACCAGTCTCATTCGCGGAACACACCAGTCTCACTGTTTTGAACCATCAGTCTCAGAAAAATGGCGCTGGGAACCACCAGTCTCGGAAACGAGACCAACAGTCTCAAATTCAGACCAACAGTCTCATCTAATTTCCAATTTATTTAAAGTAAAAAAGTGTTTTCTTTGTTTTTCTCTGTCAGTCCCTTGAATTACGCGCTTGTGTCAGCACTACAGGTAGAGTGAAGCTTGGGCTTTCAATAAATGTATTCATCTCTGCTATTGGCTTGGTACTTCTCAGTGAGTAGGGCTCTGAAAAAGCAAACAAATTTATTTTTCTGTTTTCTGTGTTGTTTAATAGACTTCTGCTGCTCTGCCAACTACAACAGGTAAAGTGAAGCCTGGGCTTTCAAACGATATATGATTCACTGTTACTGGATTACCAAGTGTCACATTGGGTGGCTCTGAAAAAACTGTTTTCGTAAACAAATGTAATTTCTAGGCTGTCTATGAGATTTCTTGGAATTTTCTAACTTTGCGACCAGTTTTGGTAGATAGACATCCATGTATCTCTGATACTGGCTTAGTCAGTTTGTTGCTGGGTTCCTATGGTAAACTCATTAGCTGTTTTTTTTAACTGCCTGCTTGATACTGTTGAATGTTTTGTCGCCTCTGTTCAGTTCACCTGACTGACTGGTCCGGTATTAGTTTGTTCCATTCTTTTTCCATGCATTTTCCATGCTTAAAATACTATTCTGAGGCTGTCTCTACACAACTACAGTAAGCGGTCAAGTAACACTCAATGGAACCTATTATCGCTCACCAGAGCTGCGTTTTATTCGCATTTCTAGTTGACTTAAGTTATTATTTTGCCGTTTTATTTGCTATTCTCAGTTGACTGATAGCGTTCAATTTATCCAATCTATTGAGATTGTCCACTAAAAGTTGACTTTGGACGACCGACAACAAATGGTCATTCGTTCCATGGATCACCGGTTAACCAACAGTGGAACATTTTATCGCTCACCAGAGCTGCGTTTGATTTGCATTTCCAGTTGACTGAAATAATCTTTTTGCGGCTTTATTTGCTATTCACAGTTAGCATTCAATTTATCCAGTAGACTCAGGTTGTCGACAAAAAGTTGACTTTTGCTGATCGAGATAAAATGGTAATTCATTCCATGGTTAACCGGTTAACCTAAAGTAAGCAGTCAAGTATCGCTCAATGGAACCTATTATCACTCACCAGAGCTGCATTCTATTGGCATTTCTAGCTAACTTAAATCATCATTTTACTGTTTTATTTGCTGTTCTCAGTTGATTCATATTGTTCGATTTAGCTCTTGGGTTATCCAATCTATTGAGACTGTTGACTGAAAGTTGACTTTTGACAAACGAGAACACATGGTTATTTGTTCCATGGTTAACCGGTTAACCTACAGTAAGCTGTCAAGTAAACTCAATGGAACCTATTATCGCTCACCAGAGCTGCGTTCGATTCGCCTTTCCAGTTGACTTAAATCATCATTTTTCCGTTTTATTTGCTATTCTCAGTTGACCGAAAGCGATTGATCTATCCAGTCGACATAAATTGTTGATTAAAAGCTGACTTTTGACAACCGGTTAAGCTACAGTAAGCGGTCAAGAGTAACGCTCAATGGAACTTATTATCGCTCACCAGAGATGGGTCCAATTTGCATTTCCAGTTGACTTAAATCATCTTTTTGCTGTTTTATTTGCTATTCTCAGTTGACTGACAGCGTTCGATTTATCCAGTCAACTGAAATTGTCGATTAAAATTTGACTTTTGACAACCGAGAACAAATGGTCATTTGTTCCATGGTTAACCGGTTAAGCTACAGTAAGCGGTCAAGTAATGCTCAATGGAACTTATTATCGCTCACCAGAGCTGGGTTCGATTTGCATTTCCAGTTGAATTAATCATCTTTTTGCTGTTTTATTTGCTATTATCAGTTGACTGATAGCAGTCAACTTATCCAGTTGACTGAGATTGTCGACTTAAAGTTGACTTTTGACAACTGAGAACAAATGGTCATTCATTCCATGGTTAACCGAGAATGTAAGCGTAGGTTGAGAAAAAGATTGCGGAATGCAACCAACCGGTCATCTTTTACTGGTCATTTCAAATTGCGGCCATGAGGGCGACATTTTTTGTTCTAACAAATCTGGTGCTACAGAGTACGCTACCTATCCAATGATGGTAAAAAAAAAAAAAAATAAGCTTATTCTTAATGTTTTACACTGGCTATGGAAGTCCTAGCTAAAAGTGTTCAAGTTAACCTACATGAACTAACGCACCCACTCTGGTAATTTTGTTTTGTTGGTTTTGGTGATTCTTTTTTCACATACCATACGTTCTTTACTAGTCCTCCATGAATATTCCTCTCACTCTTTTTTTAATTGTTGAAGTACTATCTCCTCTGCAGATGTTGCTCTTGTTGTAGGAAGGTACTATTGTTTGTTACAGACATACTATTGTTTGTTACAGACATACTATTGTTTGTATGTTCAAGTACTATAGATTGGTGCACGTAAGAGGTCTCTTCATGAGACCCTCAAATTGAAGCTGCTACGTACAGCATCATCAAGGAGACAAGCAAAGGGTAATTTTAGTAATTGTCTAAATGTTATAGAACATGATTAGGTCGCTTTGTCATATTGTTTTAGTGATGTTCCCTTACCTTCTTGAGTTTCCACACCCTTGCCAAGAGCTAAATCGAACAATATGAATCAACTGAGAACAGCAAATAACAGAGTAAAATGATGATTTAAGTTAGCTAGAAATGCGAATAGAATGCAGCTCTGGTGAGTGATAATAGGTTCCATTGAGCGATACTTGACTGCTTACTGTAGGTTAACCGGTTAACCATGGAATGAATTACCATTTTATCTCGATCGTCAAAAGTCAACTTTTTGGTGATTCTTTTTTCACATACCATATGTTTTACTAGTCCTCCATGAATATTCCTCTCACTCTTTTTCTAATTGTTGAAGTACTATCTCCTCTACAGATGTTGCTCTTGTTATAGGAACATTCTATTGTATGTTACAAACATACTATTGTTTGTAGGTTGAAGTACTATAAATTGGTCCACGTAACTGTGCGTTCACACAGAGGAGTCGGGTGCGGAACTACATTTTCGCTGTAGTTTTGTAGCAGCTACAAAATCGCAACAGGGTTCCCACACGACGATAGGGTTCAGCTACAAAACGTGGCAAATAATTCAAAATAACAAAATGCGGGTTTGACTCATTAGTCTGGGACCGAAGACAGTACGATAATAAAAATATGAAGACTAAATTCTCAATCTCGGGTAACGGTTCTGACGATGGATGGCGGGTCTATCCACCACTCTACCTGAGTCCAGGGTGGATAGTTGAACCAAGCGAGGGCCAAAGAAGTCATGAAGTCGACCATCTACAAATGTCATCTTGAACTCTTGAGCCGTGTTAGATTCACCAACTGTCATCCACCTACGTTATCCTAAAATTGTCAAAAGTCGTTTTCTTCACGGAAAATGACGCCATTCTCAACGGAAATTTAATTTTTCGTCAAACAAATCGAACGACAACAGACGAACGATTTTCATCATCGCTAAAACTTCGACGGACATCATAAAACAAAAAAAAGTAACTACGACTATAGCTTTAAATAAAACAACAACAGCGCTACGCCGTAGTTGAATAAAACGACATCTACGCCTGGTCGTCGATAATAATAGATAACTGTTGATGAATCGAACGTGGCTTGGGAATTCCTGTTTGTATTGTTAGCCTACTACGACCAGCTAACCTACTACGCTGATTCCGATTCTGACTTGCAAATATCCTTCTAAACACAAAGGGAAAAGCCCGTGATTCTTGAAAAAAACGTACATATTTTTTTGTTTCCGAATGTACTTTTTGTAATTTTGTCAACGCGACTATAGGTATGATTGCACAGGATTTGAACTTAGGCAGAGAAATCAGCCTAGTAGTTAATGTTTGTAGAAATAGAAAAAAGTAAACTCCTTCGGGGTTTTGAAAACTAAGCAAAGGGTCAGGTTTACTCATAAACTTGGAACAAAAACAGCATAATAACTTGAATGCTTGATTCCACGACTCTCCCTTGCAGTAGTCGAACATATGACTGTCTTCTGTTCGATGTTACACAAGCTGTATTCCAATACCCATCTTAGTACATCAGTAGGTTCAATAAAGAGGCTTAAGCTTGCACCCACACTGAAAGCTGTAAAAGGCAAGCAACACTGAAAAATCAAAAGCTGTGTCAGCTAATTGCAGCCACTTCAGCTCCCATTTAGTATACTCATTAGTATACTTACACATTTGTCACTAGCTGTTCCTGTTGCCTTTTACCAGACAATGCTATTGAAACTCTATTAACCGTTGTGATCTGAATCCAGTAAATGCTGTTGATCAGATACACTTAATTGAAACAGACCATCACTACTAAGTTGTCTGTACCTTCAGGGTCCGAGTTCATTATCTTATCTGTCTGCTCAGTAATTTCACTCTCGAAACCTAAAGCATGGCCCTGTATCATTAATGACAACTCAAGAAATAATTTCCAAACTGCCGACAAATTTTATCAATACTTGCTGTAAACTGGAAAAAAGTGGCCATCAACTGACTCTTCACCAAATTTTAGATTGCTACAGTACCACATTCTGCTTAAACTTTGGTACACTCTACCACAATTTCCATCTGGTTCAGTTTCAATGTTCCTCAAATGGATTGTTCTTACATCTTTAATCTCTTCTTCGAGTGGTTTCAGCTTGAGAAGCTTCTTGATAAACAAATCATGATGTTTGGCCTCCTCACGCCAAAGAAAATCCTGTTGTTGTTGTTGTAGTCACTAAATAGGCTAGTTCCCTTTAGTGCCAATCACTTCTTTTCTAAGAAGCATCACTGAGCTTGTCCAGGACAGTAGCCTCTGATAAAGGAAGAATATCTAGTGTTTGGAGCAAACTGCAAAGTGTTCAGTAAGACTTCTCCTTTCTGACTGTCTGCAAACCAGAGCTGCTCCTTGGCTAGTTGATCCGTCCAACATCCTGTAATGAAAATAATATTTAAATCAGTAGCAACCACATTATTAGTTGATATTATCAAAAAACTTTGCAAGCACAGAGGAATTTTATTTTTAATAAAATTTAAATTAATTATATCAGATGTTTAATGTATATTTACTTTAACTGGTATAATCAGTGGCAAACAAATGCAGTGGAAACTTTCAACAAAAACACAATAATGAACACCAAAGGGGACGCAACCAGGTTAGCCTATGAGAATGAATTGCTTTGCCGGCAAACACATCACTGCTGAGCTATGTGGCATAGCCTACAAACGCCTGACATGTCTGTATACAATTGTCAGTAATTTAGCGTATAAAAAATAAGGCTTTATTAATAAACTGATTAACAGTTAGACTAAAACAAGCACAAATAGCAGCAAGAATAATCCTACCACAACCAAAGGTCTCTGTTTTTTATTTAGGCGTAAATTCAGCCTATAGTCAATGTTGTTTGGTTTTCTTCTGCAGGAGGGGTACCCGATGAAAAATTTATCTCAGAATAGTACTATGAAGTAATACGAAAAACTAACATGCAGTACTAACGATGCAACTACATGCTCCTACTTCAAGGCTACCGTGTTACTGCATACTACTATATGCTACTATTAGCAAGACTGGATGCTACTATGTCAAGACTGGATGCTACTAGATACTACTACATAAGATTGGACCAGTCTGAGGCATATTAAATGATAGTATTCTTTGCTATTACATAGTATTACACGCAAATTTTTCGTACTACTACCATAACTACGCAGTCTACAAATTTTTCATCGGGTATCCAACCTCAATTTATATGACCTCGAACTTGGCCTGAAACCTTACAAGGAAACTTCTCTACAGTCTAAAACAGGTCCTGGGTCAGTCAGGGTTTCCTTCTTGACAGTTAGGACTTGACTGAAATTTTCTTCCATCCTTTTTAGGCCAGGTTCGAGGTTGTGTAAATTCGAGGTTGGACACCACTCCTACAATTAGTTTTTCTAATTAAACAAAAATTGTAACGTTGACCTAGAATCTAGTTGATCTGTTGACCCTTTGATTTAGGTTAGGGTAAACAATTCAGCCAGGAAATTTGCACAGAAAGTTGTGAATTAAAAAAAATCCTTATGCTACAAGTTTCACAGCTGGCTAGCTGCAGAGCTGGAAAATAAAAAAGTAATAGGTGAACAGAGGACACCAGGCACCAGGTAGCCTATTTAGGATCAGTCTCGCGCACAGAATAGATTTTATCACAGCAGCTCACACACGACATGGCTCATAGGTACTTACAGTCTACAGTCCTACACGCATCCCTGTTGTAACCATACCCCAGCTAAGATGCTCCAAAATGACAAAATACATAATAAGCCAGCTCTAAAGATGAATGATTTACAGTCAACTTTCAGTATTTAGTACTACAGTATGCCATTCTAGCCTAGTTGTTGGTCTCAAAGTTATCTTACCTTCCTTCCATCCTCAACTCTGAAGCAACTTTCTCCTATGCTTTCAGGTAATTTAGGACCAGATGCCTCTGCTTGTGTTTCTTACTGTTCTTTCCATATATAACTGGCTGAAATTTGACAGCTAACATCATTTTTCCAAAAATTAAATCCACTTTCCAAGATTTTTGTGGCGCGATTTTGTAGCTGTAGTTGGATAAATCCAACTACAGCGATTCTCCGAAATATCGCAGCGAATTTGTAGCTTTGTGGCGCGAAATTTGTGGTCGACGAATAATCGGGCTATTCTGCGAATATTCGCGTCAGTGGGAACGCACAGTAAGAGGTCTCTTCGAGCGTGTTCCATCCTACTTACCGTAGTTACTACGCATGACGTCACGAATTCTGGCTTTTTGCCGTCAAGGCTGGAACGATTTTTCTATTTTCCAGCAGGATCTCACGCCAGGGGCGAATCCGACCAATCACGTTCCAGAGATGCGTAGTTACTACGCTTACCACGCTCCCGAGCATGGTAAGCAAATAGTAACTATTAGTTACTATTCCGACAAGGTTGGAACGGTCAGCGTAGTAACTTTTCGTGAGGATGGAACGGAAATAGTAACTAATAGTAACTATTGTTACAAGGGTGGAACACGCTCTTCATGAGACCTTCAAATTGAAGCTGCTACGTACAGCATCATCAAGGAGACAAGCAAAGGGTAATTTTAGTAATTGTCTAAATGTTATAGAACATGATTAGGTCGCTTTGTCATATTGTTTTAGTGATGTTCCCTTACCTTCTTGAGTTTCCACACCCTTGCCAAGAGCTAAATCGAACAATATGAATCAACTGAGAACAGCAAATAACAGAGTTTCAGTCAACTGGAAATGCAAATCAAACGCAGCTCTGGTGAGCGATAATAGGTTCCATTGAGTACACATATCTGTGGAAAGTCCATGCTTAAATCTACCAAAACTGGTTGTAAAGTTAGAAAATCCCAAGAAAGAGAATCTGAGTCGACTGGATAAATTGAATGCTAACTGAGAATAGCAAATAAAACAGCAAAAAGATTATTTCAGTCAACTGGAAATGCAAATCAAACACAGCTCTGGTGAGCGATAAAATGTTCCATTGAGCAATACTTGACCACTTGCTGTTGCTTAACCGGTTATCCATGGAACGAATGACCATTTGTTGTCGGTCGTCCAAAGTCAACTTTTAGTGGACAATGTCAGTCGACTGGATAAATAGAACCTATCAGTCAACTGAGAATAGGAAATAAAACTGTAAAATGACGATTTAAGTTAACTGGAAATGCAAATCAAATGCAGCTCTAGTGAGCGATAAAATGTTCCATTGAGAAATACTTGACCGCTTACAGTTGGTTAACCAGTGATCCATGGAACGAAGACCATTTGTTGTCGGTCATCCAAAGTCAACTTTTAGTGGACAATCTCAATAGATTGGATAAATTGAACGCTATCAGTCAACTGAGAATAGCAAATAAAACGGCAAATTAATAACTTAAGGTCAACTGGAAATGTGAATCAAACGCAGCTCTGGTGAGCAATAATAAGTTCCATTGAGTGTTACTTGACCGCTTACTGTAGTTGTGTAGAGACAGCCCCAAAATAGTATTTTAAGCTTGGAACGAACTACTACCGGACCAGGCAGTCAGGTGAACTGAATAGTGAGACAACAAAAGATTCAACAGGGTCTAGCAGTTCAGTTAAAAAAACACAGCTAATGAGTTTATCAAAGGACACCATGAGCAAGAAACTGACTAAGCCAATATCAGAGATACACATATCTGTGGAAAGTCCATGCTTAAATCTACCAAAACTGGTTGTAAAGTTAGAAAATCCCAAGAAAGAGAATCTGAGTCGACTGGATAAATTGAATGCTAACTGAGAATAGCAAATAAAACAGCAAAAAGATTATTTCAGCCAACTGGAAATGCAAATCAAACACAGCTCTGGTGAGCGATAAAATGTTCCACTGTTGGTTAACAGGTGATCCATGGAACAAATGACCATTTGTTGTCGGTCGTCCAAAGTCAACTTTTAGTGGACAATCTCAATAGATTGGATAAATTGAACGCTATCAGTCAACTGAGAATAGCAAATAAAACGGCAAAATAATAACTTAAGTCAACTAGAAATGCAAATCAAATGCAGCTCTAGTGAGCGATAAAATGTTCCATTGAGCAATACTTGACCGCTTACAGTTGGTTAACCGGTGATCCATGGAACAAAGACCATTTGTTGTCGGTCGTCCAAAGTCAACTTTTAGTGGACAATCTCAATAGATTGGATAAATTGAACGCTATCAGTCAACTGAGAATAGCAAATAAAACGGCAAATTAATAACTTAAGGTCAACTGGAAATGTGAATCAAACGCAGCTCTGGTGAGCAATAATAGGTTCCATTGAGTGTTACTTGACCGCTTACTGTAGTTGTGTAGAGACATACTTGACCGCTTACTTTAATCGGTTATCCATGGAACAAATGACGGTTTGTTCTCTGTTGTCAAAAGTCACCTTTAGTCGACAATGTCAGTTGATTGGATAAATTGAACGCTATCAGTCAACTGAGAATAGCAAATGAAACAGCGAAATGATGATTTCAGTCGTCTGGAAATGCGGATCGAACCCAGCTCTGGTGAGCGATGATAGGTACATTGAGCGTTACTTGACCGCTTACTGTAGCTTTACCGCTTAACCATGGAACGAATGACCATTTATTCTCGGTTCTCAAAAGTCAAATTTTAGTCCAAAATCTCAGTCGACTGGATAAATCGAACGCTATCAGTCAATGCAAATCAAACGCAGCTCTGGTGAGCGATAATAGGTTCCATTGAGCGATACTTAACCTCTTACTGTAGTTGTGTATAGACAGCCTCAGAATAGTATTTTAAGCATGGAAAATGCATGGAAAAAGAATGGAACAAACTAATACCGTCAGTCAGGTGAACTGAACAGTGAGGCGACAAAACATTCAACAGTATCAAGCAGGGCAGTTAAAAAAAACAGCTAATGAGTTTACCATAGGAACCCAGCAACAAACTGACTAAGCCAGTATCAGAGATACATGGATTTGTGGAAAACTCATGCTTAAATCTACCAAAACTGGTCGCAAAGTCAGAAAATTCCAAGAAATCGCATAGACAGCCTAGAAATTACATTTGTTTATCAAAACAGTTTTTCAAAGCCACCCAATGTGACACTTGGTAATCCAGTAACAGTGAATCATATATCGTTTGAAAGCCCAGGCTTCACTTTACCTGTTGTAGTTGGCAGAGTAGCAGAATTCTATTAAACAACACAGAAAAAAAAAAAAAAAAATTTGTTTGCTTTTTCAGAGCCCTATTCACTGAGAAGTACCAAGCCAATAGCAGAGATGAATACATGTATTGAAAGCCCAAGCTTCACTCTACCTGTAGTGCTGACACAAGCGCGTAATTCAAGGGACTGACAGAGAAAAACAAAGAAAACACTTTTTTACTTTAAAAAAATTGGAAATTAGATGAGACTGTTGGTCTGAATTTGAGACTGTTGGTCTCGTTTCCGAGACTGCTGGTTTCCGGCGCCATTTTTATGAGACTGGTGGTTCGAAACAGTGAGACTGGTGTGTTCGATTTTCAAAACGGCTGTGAGACTGGTGGACCACATTCCCCACCCTGGTTTTGGGATCCCAAAAAGTGACTAAGCATATAAAAGAAACAATAAACAGAAGATTATCACACCCTTATGTGTGAAAGAGCTGTCAGCGGACGTTGAAGATTCCGGCTAACTTTTCGTTCTGTGACGTGAAAATTTGGCAAGGCCGAAAAAGTGCTAAAAATTCCGTAGTTACGAAACGAAACAATGGACAAAGGTCGGGATTTTAGAAGGGGATTTCCCATACGGGAGCTAGGTATACTATAAAAGGCAGAATTAGCAGAGGGGTCCTTTGATGCACGACACCGCCGAATATTTCAACGCCCCTGCTAGAGCCTATTGTGAAAAAAAAGTTTATCAAGAGAGTGAAAATAATTCCATGTAGTTAAAAAACACAAAAATAGGCTGGCTTTTCAGTTAGACCTTAAGCACAAGCATCGAAGTAGAGCTTGCTTTGATAAAACTATTGCCAGTGAATGAAAATGCCGCCGTCCGAAATCAGATTACGCCATCGGAAGCAATAACGTACACAACCCGTATAGACAGAAACTTACCTGCATAGCCTTCCATGTGAGCATGAAGGCTGATCCGATGCCGACGAAGATTACATAGCCATAGTCGGACGGAATGTGAGCTGAAGCCATGATATGTGTGCCGTAAGTCGGTGTATGGAAACGGCTAAAACTGAAAGCGAAAACAAATCGATTTTAACAAACTTGGGACGGGGTCTGACAATGAAAGAATTACGTGGAAACGACAAGTAAGAGAATATTAATCAATCAATCTTCTTTGTTAGTGTTCATCTTTTGTATATACTGACAACACCGACAAATCTGGATTTTACCGTGACAGTTTCAAGAAGAAAAGAAGCGTCTACCTATGCATGTATCTATCTATTCCATTTCCGTATTTTTTTCATATCGCGAAACAGTTATATCGAGACTAAGAAGATGAATATTTATTGTCTGGTCCTAATAAAGTAGTCCTACTGGCGTCATGGTAAGGTAGACTATTTAAAACACATTTCATCAAAAAGTTGATCACTTGATTATCAATACAGTCTCAATTGCGCCTATAATCCATACACGGTAAAGTATCTTCAGCTCATTCGCATGTCTTCATAAGAAAGGCCAACTTAAAAAACACAAGACTCAAAACCAAACGAGAACTACCTATTAGCGGTCGCGTCAATCACAGAATACAGAAACTTAAACTGGGAATGTTGATAACAGTACTAGCGTTAGATAAGGATTTACCAAGCCGTACGCCTGAAAAAAGTGGCTATACGGACGTCTGGACATGATAAAAGAAATATCTGCCGCGTCATCCCCAATAAGTGCCTCGTCATTTCCACTAGTGGAACACTTTGGCACGAATTACGAACAGAAGGAGACGTCCGATTTCATAAGAAAGATGGCATTCTCAGCTAGGATCATAAGATGATTAGCTTTATTTCGACTAGGATCAAGAGAACTATGAACTCTCAAAACTCTGGCTAGATATAGCCTATGCTAACAAGACCAAAGGTTTCGATGGGATCCCAAAAATTTAATATTTGACCCAGACAATTGGGTCTTGTAGAAATCCGATCTTCAGCAGACTCCTTAAACACTTTTTTTTTAAATTTAGAAACAGATTAAGGCCAATGGTTAATCATCTGACAATACGAAGTCCAGATATGGTATGTTTACCCCTATACGTCATTTCTACTTTTGCGAAACTGATCAGAACTTCTTGCCGTACTTCTGCCAAATTTCCGGTTTCGGCCGGATTCCGAGCGAACTACTTGTCTGTCAAAAAACTAAAGCTAACAAACAAATTCAGAAGACATATCTCCTTACCCCTACATGGAACCTCTAATCATCTTCAGACAAAACTTTAACCTTTAAAAAGAAAAGAAAAAAACTTTCATATACGGATTCAGCATGCCTCCTTACCACTATATCAAACCTCTAATCAACTTCAGATCATACAACTTTCACTAATAATAAATTTTCCGGTTTCAGCTGAATTCCGGGCGAACAATATGTCTGGATAGACAATGACTGTCATATATGGATTCAGCATATCTCCTTACCCCCAAAATCGACCATGTAATCAACTTCAAGTGAAACTTGAAATATGCGTAGGCCTATTATGATTTATGTGTGTGCTCATAAATTCTATCCATTACTATACCAAACAAATATGGCGTGAGCCATGATAAGTTTTTGGTGAATAAAAAGATTTATTTATGTAGGCTATCTATCTACCTAACTTTTATTAACAAATTTTCCGGTTTTAGCCGGATTCCGAGCGAACTACTTGTCAGAGGAGAAAATCATTTGTATATACCTGTTCAGCATGTCTTCTTACCCCTATATCGGCTATCTCATTAGCTGTTTAAAATTATTTTGTTCGCCCCTTAATTTGGACCCCCTCAACCACCCCTAAATGTAGGGCTACAAAGCCATCTAGGAACTCGACCTTTCCCTTAAACCAAAGAATCCTCTCACCAAGTTTCATCAAAATATCTCACTACCTTCGAGAGATATCGTGCTGACAGACGGAAAACCCTCCACTTACATTTTGGGAGGGGCTGTACCATAGAAGAGGTTGAAGTTCTCCTTCGTAACCGCTAAGTCTCAGAAACATAATTTATAACTATCGTGTTTCTCGTTGCAAATAAATTGGGGGGGGGAGTATAGGGGAATAAGTAGGGGACCCCAACTATTTCTGCAAGATATACAATATTACCGAAATATCTACAAGATAGCCTACACATATTCGTGCCTCTTCGTGCCGATGAAGGATCGCCGTGTGCCCAGCGAAGAACGAGAAACACCGCGCCAACAAACGTTGTTGATTGTTTTTTTGAGGGTTCGTTTGGGTTTCCGAGGGTCACTGGCGTTTTTCGTAAGCTTCCGAATTCTCGGCTGTCGCCCGGATCGGGTCACACGTTCGAGAGTTATGCATGTAACAAGATATCGATGAGCCCCCCCTCCAACTCCCCACACAGTGCCCGAACCCGTTCCGATCCGTATCTGTACACGTCGGACTTGTGATAGTTATACTGCATTCCAAGTCCCATCCCTATCCATTCACTCCTAAATAGTCCCCGGATCCACTAAGACCTTTAAATAGAACTTACAACAGTTGTAATTATAAGTTGTAACATATCAATTCAAATGGTTTTCTAATGAAAATTAATGAATTCGCCATTAACTTCCTGGCACCAATGGTCATTCACATAGAACCAGGAACATACTATGCAATCAATACTATTGCAAACCAGAAAAGTAGTGATAGACACTTCAACAGATTACTTGACTGCTTGAAGATTTACGCGGATTTCTTTTCGCTTGTAAACTAAGTGGCTTTTGGGGGCTTCAAAAGGTTAGCACCTACGAGTTCGTAAAGTTCGTCTGCCCGTCTTTTACCGTGATATCTCTCGAAAGGGTTGAATATCTTGTTGAAATTTGGTACAAGGATGCATTGGATCGAAGTACAGGTGAAGTGTCCGAACTAAATCCGACAACTGAGTGGAAGGTCAGAGTAACTGACCTTCAGTCAGAGTAACTTTGTGATACCTCTCAAAAACCAAACAGGTGCATGGGCCTTAGAAAGTGCTCGGATTCGACAGAAACTTCCCAGATGCTCAATTTATACGCGTCCGAGAACAGTGTTGCAAGGAGGTCTCGGAAATATTGAAATACGAGTAGGGGCTGAACGGATAGAGTGATTGGGATAAAACTTGAAGGGTACAAAACTCATGGACCCTAGATATGTAATTTGAGGCCCAAACCGGATCTGACGCCCGTTGGATGAAGGTGGGGCTGAGGGGTACCGGACCGGTAGGCCCACTGGAAATTTTTCGGAAATAGTCCGTTCGAGTGATGCTTGATGCATTGTAGACGCGGATGCAATATATATGCCATTGGCCCATTTTTGTGTCCGAACCTCTTCTTGCCGTGATGGTAGTGCTGTGGGGGGATTAGGGTGGGTCCTCGACATTTTCTTAAACGCTAGGGACCAAATCGGTTGAGCGACTGAGATGAACTTGGCAATACTGGCCCATGTGACGTAGTTGTGCTATTCAGATATCGTGGCCTGATCCAACCAAGGTGGGCCTTGTTGGTGGGGGTATCACTGACGCGAATATGAAATTCATAAGTCACTGAATAAAAGTGGACCATTTCCCGGATTGACGTACAGCCAGATCAACCCCAAAGGGCAGTTTATGGGTGGGAACAGAGAAATCACTCAAGAACAATTCGAGGAAACAGGTTTGCCGTCAAGGAACAGAAAGGAATGAAGAAGTGCATTTTCGGATTAACCGACGAGAATATTCCAGTACCAGTAACCACATCAAAAAGTACCGCACTGACGAATATTTCACGAATACTGAATTTAACGACAAGATTTGTATTCATTACGGATATAAACAGACCGAAAAAGAGACTTCCCATTTTACCGACAAGACTTTTCCCAGTCGTGTACCGAAAAATGAAAAACAAGAGACATCAGGGTCTCGATCGGATCATCGCATTGATTTACCGACAAGGCTTTTGTCGGTATCATCTCCGCACCGACAAGAAATTCTGATTTCTTCTGTCGGTATCAGAAACGGTCTGAGGAAAGTGTTTTATCAGAGCTCTTACCGATACTGAAAACGGAATCCGTGCGCACCGTCTCCGCACCGACAAACGCTGCCGATTTCCAAACAAGAAGTTTCCTCATTTACCTAAAGAGCTCTTGTCGGTACAGAAAACAGAATCTTCATGATTTTCCGACAGAGCTTTCGTCGGTATCAGAAACGAAATGAGGAAAGTGTTCGCCAGAGCTCTTATAGGTACCGAAAATCGAATCTATGCACCGTCTCCGCACCGAGAAACGCTGCCGATTTTCCAACAAGAAGTTTCCTGGCTTACCGACAGAGCTTTTGTCGGTACCAGCAAACGCTGCCTGTTTCCCAACAGGAGAACTTTTGTCGGTATCAGAAACGGTATACTAAAAGCGTTTGTCGGTGCTTCATGCTTCGCACCGACAAACACTGCCGATTTACCGACAGGATTTTTCGTGGGGGGGGGGGGGAGGGGCAGCCACACAAATGCTTCAATCAAATCTGACAACTTGCGGACCCCCCCCCCCCCTCATCTCCCTTACATAACCAGAAGACGCATCCGGTTCAGACCTAAAACAGCCCGTGACCTTTGTACCGTCCAAATTTCAGCACTATACCTCCAGAAATCCAGAAACACGAATGTCACACCTAAGGCCATCGAAGACACAGGCGAATAGCCCACTCACTGCCGAACGATGGAATTCCACTATTAGCAAGAACAAATAATCAGACAGGACCTCTGTCTTTGGTACCATGCAGCGACTATGAATACCGCGACAAAACTGAGCGAACCTAGAGGACATAGAGGTACTTACTGTAGGTTTTTATCCGCCTACTCTACTTCTGTCTTCGCCGTTGCTCATCGCCGAGAAAGAAAATGCAGGAGGCGTACTCCGCGCGCTGACCCGCTCTTGAGCGAATCCAAAGAACCAATCAGCTGCGTCTTCTACTTTTCCTCAAGGTGGTTTCACAGCGATATCGCAAATTGTAGAGGTAACGAAACCTGATGTGGTACGAACCTAGTAACCTCCGCTCGTTCACAGCGGAAAAGGTACGGGGAAATACTCGACTCCGCATAGTCATAGTACAGAGATAGGGAGACGGAGGTTCTATCTGATTATTTGTTCTTGCTATTAGTGAAGGAGAATTCAAGCCCCATGCCATTCTCCACAGCGCAACTAAAGTCAATCAGAATGCGCAAAAACTAAACTAAAACGAATCCAGCAGCAAAAAAGAGCGGCCGTGTGAAATCTTAGAAAAATGAAATCTTAGCACAAACTTGTAACTCCAAGCAATTCCTACGAAGACAAGCACTATAAACAGAAACTTATAATTGCTAGGACCTTTATTATTTTTTCACAGGTTCGTTTCTCTAGCTTGAGCCTGAACAGGAGCCAAGAAGGGCCGAAATATCACTAGAATGACTTCAGCTGACATATTGTTGAAAGCTGTCAACTATGATTCTCAGTCGACTTGCCTTAAGGTAATTCTTATGATACAAAATTTCCGGACCTCATCCTCCACCCTCTCTACCTTGGTCGGATGCGATTCTGACACAGAGATGTCACGTCTCGGGAATTTGCTCTAACTGCCCCCCAAGTTACATCTGAATAGGAGCATTTCCTCAAAACTTCCCATCCCTCCACCAACTCCCACCACAGAGGTACGATCTACTTTGGACACGTAAATGTAGCATCTAGAGCATTTGCATCTATTGAACTTTTAATTTCCTGTGTGATATCTTACAAATATTCATCATGCGGATTACCACAGGAGGAAATTAACATACTACAGTAGCCTATGTGCCTGGAAGGCCTCAGATAGTTACTTTACTGTTAGCCTACAGTATGACCAGCACACTAGATGCATCAAGATATGGGGTGTGTTCTAAGTTCTGACCAATAGTTACTAGGGTACCAAACAAGTAAAAGATCACACACAGTACAAGAATCCCTTGTTGTGTTTTTGTTTTGTTTACACCCTACCTAGTAAACCAACCACTGTTAGTTTTTTTTTCTCAAAAATCCTGACTTAACCAAGGATTCTAAGTAGTTCCAGCCTCTTTCTGATTAAGAACATAATCACTGGTTATCAAAAAGTTGCTTATTATGTCACTCTCTGCTCAGTTGGTTTACTGGTTGTTAAGGTGGTTATAACACTGGCAGAGGAGTTACTAGGCAACATGTTTGGGGGGAGGGGGACAAGGCATTTACCGACTGGCTGGTAATTTCTACCAACTGTTTTGGCAGAAACACAACTGTTTAAAAAAAAAATGAGTTTTGAAAAAGATCGACTTCTTTTCGGAATAACCGACTGTTTAGATGAAAAATAGACTGATTTCAGAAAAAAATGACTGTTATCATGAAAAATCAACTCTTTTGACGAAAAATTGTGGCGCTTCGCGTCGACTCGGTTATTTTTTACCGACAGGCAGACAATATTAGGGGGGGGGGGCACCCCCCACCCCCCAGTTGTGATGACCCTGAATACTGGTAACGGATGTTGCTAAACTTGGTCATTGACTGGTTTTAAGTTTAGGACAAAGCAACAGAGCCTTCGTTTGCAGTGTTTAATTTTATAGCAGGCTCTAAAGAGGATAAATGAAGTGCTCAATTGAACACTAAACATGCTGTATACTTACAAACCACAGGATGTATTGAAGCCAAAACTGCAAGGATTGCTCCAAGGGTTGGCTAGCCTACTGGTTTGGTACACTAAGAGCTACCATCTTCGTTCCAACCTGCACAAACCCCGAATGAAGGAGAAGAAAATATTCTAAAAACGTATCTAGTTACACTGAACACATATTAACAATATGTATGGATCCAAAATCAAAGACAATTCCAAAGACTACAACTTTGACTACCACATAACCTTTATCCACAAAGCTAATGATCTACCAGAAGTTGTGATACTTCCTTACCCGGTCATTCTGATGTTGTCTGATTAGTCCTTATCTGAAAAATGTATAATTGTTCTACAATAACAAAACAACAATGTTAGTTAACATCCTGAGGTTTAGTGGCATGAAAAAAAAACTCTAGAACCAATTTTTGCTGTAGTAGATTGCCACCTTTGAAATAGCCCTGTCTACCACAAATTCTTGGTACTCTAGTTAGGGTAGCTACTAAAAATATAACTTTCAATTTCTGGTCTTTTGGTCATAGGCTTATGATTCTCCTGAGCTTAAGCTTTGGTTTGAGCTCAATAATACCTCACTAATTGCTGCTAAGTATCCCAATTCTTGATTTGAAAAACACTAATTACAATGGGAGCTTGCCGGGAGCATGCCGGCACATGTACAAAAATTCTGTGATTTTGCTCTAAAAATATTCCGAGAATGATGACATCACACAGCAACATTGGTGCAAATACATGGCGGCCGCCATTTTGTCTTGTATTTTTAATGAAACTGGGTGTTAGTTTTTTCATTGGGAGCAGATGATGGTGGATTATAAGAAAACTGGAAATATGATGCTCAAGTCCCAAGAACCAGCTATTCACTGGCGTAGCCACTTATGGATATTCAGTCCTGGGTATCAATAAATTCTTCTAGCGAAGTTCAGGTACTTTTTTTTATACCTTAGATTACATGCAATTATTTAATGATAATATAAGCACATATTACCGATGGCCTTATTAATCTAAGATTTTTTCCTGAATACAGTGGTATATTTGAAACATTTGTGTCAGCTGTTTTAGACTAAAAAAATAGAAAAAAAAATTATGACAAGTTCCCAGCAGTTCATTTTTCATTACCGAAAAAATCGGCAAATCAGTGCTACTGCCGGTAGGGCTTTTTGTGGCCTACCAGGCCTACCTAGACTTGGACTATTCTAGTCCAATAAATAATGATAATTTGAATAACGTTTAGAAAATAACCAATCAGAATTTCTTTAACAGTTTAAAGTGATACAGAGTGTGATGTTTGGTATATGTTTTTCCACAGCCTACTTCAGTAGAGCCTGAGGTTGTAAATATTTGAGGTTGGATACCCCTCCTGTATTATTGTTTTGCAAATGTTATATATTAAATATTATGCATAGCCATAAAAAGCATTGCCAGGAAGAGCTGAAAAACTGCACAAAAAGCATCTCAGCTATGGGAAAATTTTTATACAATAGTTGCCTTTTTTGTCTCTGGTTCCTGCAGTCACACACACATCCTCAATTTTTGGCATGGTGCCTCAACGTCTGGGCATGCCCTAATATATGGGCATGGTGCCCCTTTGAAATTTGGTTAATAGGGTCTTCTTCCTGTCCTAGATCAAAAGATACCTGATTTCACTTTCTATCCAACCTCATTTTCCAATTTTCAAAATGTTAGAGCACTTTCAAGATACAGAGAGTTTTGTGATGGCCACTTCTTTCCCAGTGGGTTTACCCTATCCTTTTCCATGTAGTTGCCAATAGGTTACTCAATGCTTTTCTATGTTGTCAAAAAGTCAATGGTCAGAGTAAAAAAAGAAAAAAAATCTCTCAAAATAAATACAATAGAAGGCAAACAATCTAAAGGAAATACTTGCTCCAGTGAACAGATTGAAAAACTTGCCTCATCCATGCTACCTCGCAGCAATTTTCTGAAAAAGGATAGGATAAACCCACTAGAAGAGAAGTGGCCTCCAAAAAACACTACGTATTTTGGAAGTGCTCTAACATTTTGTAAATTGGAATATGAGGTTGGATAGAAAGTTAAAATCAGGTATCTTTTGATCTGGGACAGGAAGAAGACCCTATTTAGGTATGTAACCAGTCTCAGTTAAACTAGATTTCACAGGGGTACCATGCCCATGCTCCAGGGCATGGTGCCCCAATTATGGGCATCATGCCCAAAACTTGAGG
Organism: Branchinecta lynchi; assembly: GCA_023053575.1. Classification (NCBI taxonomy): domain Eukaryota; kingdom Metazoa; phylum Arthropoda; class Branchiopoda; order Anostraca; family Branchinectidae; genus Branchinecta; species Branchinecta lynchi. The sequence goes on from JAKZAP010000007.1 coordinate 15,990,351, forward strand.
ATTTGTGTATGACTGGGTTCCTGTTCCGTGTTCTGTGTTCAAAGTTGTCTGTTTTGGGTAAAAATGGAGTTTAGCTTACGCTGTTCCGTGTTTTGTCGCTTTTCTGACGGAAACACAAATTTAGGATCCTGAGCATGTATTAAGCGGGAAATCTGTTAAATTGCAAATTATATCCAAAACGACCATAGGCTACTTTAGGACCCAGCTTTATCCTCCAAACTTATGCAATTGTTTCTTTTCTTTCTGTGAATCTCTCTGCAATTTCCTATCTGAACAGTGATAAAACATGCTCAGAGAGCAAGTTCCATGTTTTGCAAAACCAGACAGAAACAGAGAACACGGACACAAAACAGCATACAAAAACAGGAAAATGAGAAACAGGGTGTTCCATGTTTTGACAAAATCGTGAAAAATATAAAACAGACAGAAAACAGCGAACAGAACAGAAAAAAAAAATGCAACTAATGTCATAGACACATTGACCGTATTCCACCCTTCTAACAATAGTTATTATTTTCGTTCCATCCTCACAAAAAGTTATTACACTGACCGTTCCAACCTTGTCGGAATAAAAACTACTAGTTACTATTTGCTTACCATGCTCTCTGTACCCTGATTGGTTGGATTAGCCCCTGGCGCGAGATCCTGCTGGAAAATAGAAAAATCTTTCCAGCCTTGATGGCAAAAAGACAGAATTTGTGATGTCATGTGTAGTAACTATGGTAAGTAGGGTGTAACATGCTCATTGTACTTTATAAAATACAATGTCATTGTATACAATAGCTCATTGTCACATTGTCAATGAGCATAAGACAATAAGACTAAACAATTAAATTAAGACTAAGTTCCCTGCTTTGGAATTTAGATTAACTTATCTGATGAAAAAATTGAGAAAGCTGTATATTATAAATATTTATTTATTTCTGTTGTTTGTTGTTATAGAAGCTTCCAAAATTTCTAGCTAGCCTATTTTATTTACCTTTTAAAGAATATTTATTCACCGCCAAACTGCACATCAAAGATAACCAGATTATGGTACACACGGATCAACTTTAGCTACGAAACACCAATGGACGCGACCACGGAGTGTGGAGAGAACTCTGGTGCAGCAGATGCTTATAGCTAGAATATAAGCCATTAGATGACTCTGTCTGCGTCGCAGTCCGTCAGAAATTGGCAAAATAATAGCCGTTAACAACAGGTGGCTCTGTGAGGCTCGTTGATCGTACTTCGCAGTTTTGATACTGACCGCTGACCATAGTTTTTATGGCTCACCTCTGGTTTGATTGTTTTTAACAACTTGATGTGACAGGTACAAAAAATACTTGATACAACACATATTGAGCCTGTTCCACCCTTGTAACAATAGTTACTATTAGTTACTATTTCCGTTCCATCCTCACGAAAAGTTACTACGCTGACTGTTCCAACCTTGTCGGAATAGTAACTAATAGTTACTATTTGCTTACCATGCTAGGGAGCGTAGTAACTACGCATCTCTGCAACGTGATTGGTCGGATTCGCCCCTGGCGTAAGATTCTGTTGGAAAATAGAAAAATCGTTCCAGCCTTGATGGCAAAAAGCCAGAATTTGTGACGTCTTGCGTACAGTAGTAACTACGGTAAGTAGGATGGAACACGCTCATTGACTATGCCCTTAGTATACATAGAGCGTGTTCCACCCTTCTAATAATAGTTACTAGTAGTTACTATTTACGTTCAATCCTCACGAAAAGTTACTACGCTGACCGTTCCAACCTTGTTGGAATAGTAACTAGTAGTTATTATTTGCTTACCATGCTCTGGAGCGTAGTAACTACGCATCTCTGTAACGTGATTGGTCGGATTCGCCCCTGGCGTGAGATCCTGCTGGAAAATAGAAAAATCGTTCCAGCCTTGATGGCAAAAGGCCAGAATTTGTGGCGTCATGCGTAGTAACTACGGTAAGTAAGGTGGAACAGGCTCATAAAGTTCTTCATTTATAGTTAACAAAATTGAGAAAAGTCAGGCTTTTTTTAGCTTGATACATCCAGTTTTTTATTTTCTTTAAATGCACTGGCAAACATGTTTTTCTCTTTTTGTTTCTGAGTACACATGTCTTTAATGTGAAAATAACTTTTTCTTCTATAACTTGGAAACAAATTCTACTTTGTCAGCTTTAGTGGCGTTTTTGATTGCCGATGAAATTTCACCAGTAGACGAAGCGAGATTGCTGATTCGTGCTTATATACTGTTTTCAATAGCTGATAGCCTTTGGCGTTCGCCATTGTTTTTGTGTGCGCAAAAACTGGATTTTGTTTTGCTGGCAGTGTACTTCTGTTATAAGATAAACTACACATTGGATATATCTACTCACATTGGACTTCAAAGAGGCTGTTCTCATAACGTAGAACATAAAGAACATAATCCTCATTTCCCTCCATTTTTGAAAGAAGCGGCAAATTGTCAAAACAAAA